>WNGS01136331.1:0-11617 GCA_020271785.1 Procambarus virginalis
TCAGTCTGATGGCAAAGATGAATGAGGTTACTCTATTAGTATAGTTTGACTGGGAGACTTTTTCGGCAACGCCCATTATGCGTGGGACATATTGGGTTTGTTCTGACCAGTGCTGATTGCTGTAGGGCAGTTGCCTGGTGTAGTGGTGGTTCCCTTTCGGTGTGTAGTTGTATCTGTAATTCTGGTATGCAAGTGGGTCTGGCACCCAGTTCCATACATTCTCCATGCTCCTACTTTTGACTTCTCTTTCGGTCTGGTATAAAAAAATTATCGAATTTCCTTCAAATTCATTATCCTTCTTGCCACTCTTTATGTAGCGATCCGTGCCTTTCACGTGAAATATGGGCAGCTGAGGTCATAACATTTTCTGTCCTCCAGTGAGGTTTGGCACATCTCAGGATGTGTTTTATACGCCGTTGTGGTTTTATAGGTCTGCACAGCACTAATGGGTGTAGGAGATTGAGTATACACGCTTAAATTTCAATGATATTTATTTGGACACCAGATGTTGCAAACACAGGTTACTGAAAAAATTTTGTAGGTAGTGATTACGTCTCAAGCGTCGATGTGTGGACTTATTTTTAATTTTGTAACTAGCCGTCATGATTTGTAACTTGATCAGCTAAAATGAATTGCTTGTTCAGTCCTTGATCCGTTATGCGGCTCTGCCCATATGTCTGCCTTGTGTGAGAGTTGACTGTTTAGCAAGTTAGCTCGGTAGTTTCTTGCACCGCTATGTAACCTTGCATATAATGTAGAGAGAAGTTGTGTAAATAATCAGATATCTTGCTAATCAATGTGTGTCAAACTGACTCCCAGTACTGCATTTTGGAATTTGTATGTTGCGCTCGTGGCATACTCAATGCTATGTCGCAGTGTGTGTGTTTGTGTGTTCAAGAGTGAGAGAGGAGAGAGAGGAGGGAGGGTAAGGAAAGAAGAGAGAGGCGGAGAGAGAGAGAGAGGAGGGAGAGGAGGAGAGAGAGGAGAGACAGAGCTGGTACCAGCCCAGTACGTCACTCCCCCAGTGCTGGTAGCCACATTCGCCGTGTAGGAGGCAGTCATTGCGCGCCCTCTGGGAGGGGAGATATGATCACCAGGTATAAGGAAATACGCTTAAGGGTAAGTGAGTAATGGTCTACATCCGTCCTGGACTGCCCCCTTCCATGCATTTGTTACATAAAACAGTCCTTATCCGTCAACTGCTACCTCATCTCATATCACATCTTAACAGCCTCTCCTGTTCCTGTCAGGGAAACCGCAAATGACCCTCCAGCCCTCTCGCGCCTAGGGGAAGCTCCCCTCACTCTCCCTCACTGCCTCCCTCCCCGTCACCCCATCGAACCATATGTTAGGACCCCTCTCACCTACACACTTTCACACATAGGCCCTCTGCTATAGCAATACATATCTTTCTTCTAATCAAATACTATTAATCTACGCACAGGCTTAAGTCTACGGCAAAACAACATACATATTTTTTCTTTTTTTTTTTTTTTTTTTTTTTTTGGATAGATATATACAAGAGTTGTTACATTCTTCGTACAGCCCCTAGTACGCGAGCGTTTCGGGCAGGTCCCTGGATTACGATCCCCTGCCGCGAAGATCGTTGTTTTTCATCCAATGACCACATTGTGACTGTTGCGTTAAACAGAGAGCTACCAGTTAAGGAATTGCGCCCAGTAAATCCTCCCCGGCCAGGAGACAGAACCCATGACCATAGCGCTCGCGGAACGCCCAGGCGAGTGCTCTTACCACTACACCACGGAGGACATGTGAGATATTCAATTACTCTTAACAACATATCCACATACCACATGCTCTAGCACATACCCACATAGCCCCACATACTCCCCTACCCCTCCTAGCGACAACATGAGCAGCCCCCACATCTTCCCTGGACCAGCAGACCGCAAACTACTGAAATGCTGCGACTACCGCTGCCGGATCTTACGCCCCCAACCAACATATCCACATACTTCTTACTTTAGCACATACCAAATAGCCCTACATACTCCCCTACAGCCCCCAAACAACATGACACCCAATCTTCCCTGGACCACATCCCATAAACTACCGGACGGCTGTCACACGCGTCCCGAACGCGTCATTAACGTTCTAGAGCAAATTACCTCTTACTCTACGCATCATAAGCCCACCATACTCTCCTACCCCCCATACAACATGACCACAATCTTCACTGACCACATACCCAAACACTGGACGCTCACACGCGTCTGACACGCCACAACTTCCGGGAAGATCCCCTTACAACACTATGTGGGTACATACCTGAGCACAACATGGCCAGCTGGCTCTAATGAGCTCACCTGGCTAGATGCTGCGCACGGTCGTAGTAGCGCGGGGGGGTCCACCTGGCTTAGATGGCATGCGTCCTCGTAGTCGCAGGGGGGTCCCCCTGGCAAATGGCACGCGTCCCTCTAGTCACACTTTTCCCTACTTACCCCTCCATCCATAAAACAAAGGCTGATAAATCCAACACTATTGTTATTTTAAACAAGGTGCGGAATGTATTTTGAAAATGAATGATCTCCTGGCAGGCTGCTGAAATGGTAGTTTGGTGATAGGGCGAGTGAGTGGAGGGGAGGGGGGGGTGGGAAGATGCGAGGGTGTAACCCGTTTGCGCCTGGGCATAAACGCCGTTCATCACACAATATGTACTAGCTCTTGCTTTGTAGTACTGTCAGATTGTAGCAGGTACAGAAGTAACTTGATGGTAGGAGGAAGCAGGCCAAATCTCCCTTGAAGGAGATTATCGTAATCAATGTATATATAGTATATTATATATATAATATTAATATAGATATATATATTATATATTAGTATATATATATATATATATATATATATATGAGTCCAACTAGGCCTTCTGCAGTTCTCATTGTTACCCACTTCTACTTCACCAAATCTATACCCCGTTTTTCCATATATATATAATTAATATATTATTATATATATATATATATATATATACTATACTATATATATATTTATATATAGTATATATATATATTTATATATATATATATGAATATATATATATTTATATATATATCTCTATATATGATATATATATATAATATATCAATATATTTATATATTAGTATATAGTATATATTATTTAGTACTAACTAACTCTCCTATTTAACCCTTCACCTTTTCTTGTACCTCACTCACCTCACATCGCTCCTGCCTATATATATGGTAAAATTGCTCTATAGACTTGTAACTCATCCTGTCATGAAGATGTATGATGAAAATACGAACGTGACTTAAGGAAATTGCCTGTTTCATAGCTTTCCTTCGTGGTCGACACGGTACGTTCTGAAGAATAAAAGTATGTTTCCTGGTTTCGGTAATTATGATAGATTGTCAGAAAAACCCCCGTGATAATAAACATAATATGAATCTGGGTTGAGAAATACGTTTCTGGTCATTGTGACGTCTCGCTGCAGAGATGAGATTACTGAGGCTGCTTCATCAGTTACATCTGTACATTAGGTCTCGTCCAGGCCTTTCATGCTGACGATTTTTCCTAAAATTTAGGTTTTCCTTGAATTTCAGGGTGTCAATCTATGTAATAATTTTGCACATTCGTTTCCATCAGTTGCGTCATCAAATGAGGTCTGAAGTTTTCTTCGTACAACTGGACACATCTTCTCTTCCATCGTACCAGTGTTTCTACTGCCTTGTGTGTACCATGAATATTTCCAGAAGCAGCCGTTGCACTTGGTAGAATTGCATTTTCTTCTTCGGCGAATCACAACTGTGCAGTATAATGTTTCCTATCTGTTTCGTAGTTCCTACCAATGTAATCTCTTATCGTTCTGGATAAAACCAATTCTTCCTCTTCTGAGAGTTCGGTTGCTCTGTCACAGGTAGGTTCCTGTACGTTATATTGCTTCGAATCATGTCTTTAATTTTTCCTCCTGAATAAGATTTGAAATGCAGAAGGAAGAGATCAAAATGTGAAGAAACAAGGCATGCACGGGTGTATCTCGCAAGGAAAAACATTCAGGTGCCCGGAAGGAGAAGGCTTCAAATCATCAATCTCGTTAAAAGAAAGCCATATTTTTGGGTATTTCTCCTGACCATTCCCCAAATTGTTTGGGTTTCGGACCAGAAATAGACTGCAGAAGCTTCTATTATGTTAACGCGTATTGTCCGTCTGTATATCCAGAGCCTTGTCTTCCATACTCACATCTTTCGGAACTACCCTTCATCTTCAGTGGATACAATACCACAAGGTTTTATGTTTTATTCACCTATCCTCCCAAGTAGCTGTAACCAAAATATTAAGGGAAAGAATATATCAATCTGAGAAAAGTAAATAAACTTCGTTTTATCATTAACAATAAAAGAATGAAACTTACCCGAAGTTATTATACTCAGTGATTACTTAACTTACAAAATCCATTACCTTTTAGGTATATCTTATAGCCAATTACTGAAAACGGCCGATGGGTCATATTTTGCCCAAACTCCCCTGCGCTTTTTAAAAGTATCTGAAATAGTGCAGGGAAATTTGAATCCTGAGCGTGATTTTTGACCGAATGGTCTGGACTCTTTTTTCTTGGGATTTTGTTAGCTGATAAAATGCACCCCAGCGGCAATTGTGGTGCTACTATATGTATAGGTCGTGTTAGTAACACCCCAAAAACTAAAATAGCTCGAACTTATATTCCTTAGGGTTCAGAGAATGTCATGTACAACATCATCCCACTGCTAAACTTTAAACTACAACATTAAATTCACAAAACAAAAATCCTTCTGTGCATAAAAGGACACTCAAGCACTCGGTAATGCAGAAAGTAGGCTGACAGAGTGACCTCATGACGTGTTGATTTTGCGAAGTACAAAATACAGAGGTTAATAACTCCTAGAGTGCCTACGTTACGGGCTATTCCGCTGCCTTGCCACTCGCATGGCGAGCTAAATGATTCACGACAGTGCAACGATCAACTCCAAGTGTGTCGGTAAGTGGGCAGTGGTCGACCCGGGTGATTGGAGTAGTCAGTACGGTAGCCTAGATATAACCCGAGTCAGATATCAGTGAGGACTGGAAACGAAGTAGGATACCACACCTGACAATGTTTCTATGCTAGTCTGAGCCATTAACAAAGTAGAGACAATGGGCGAACACGAGGGCATCTGCACTGGTTGTACAGGGTAAGATCACTAACCTCCTCCACGCCCTCCTTGTGAATAGTTTTTACCTCCAGATGGAACTATTTAAACACGATACTAATTATAACCACGAAGAACTAGGAGAAGATACTCCAAAAGATTGCTTTGGAATATCTGTAGGTGCGAACCTGCACTTGACTGAAAGCTCATCACCAGTTGGGTGGGATGGAGCAGGGATTAAGTAACTTGTATTACCCCTAGTTGTGCTGCGGGGGTTGAGCTGTACTACTTTTTTCACGTCACACGCACACACACTCTCCATAGTGTACAACAAATCACGGGTAACAGGGGAACTGCCAGAAATTTAGAAAGCATAGTAGTATCCCGATATACAGAGAAAGGGGATAGACAGAATGCACTGACTAAGCCAGTGTCCTACCCTGCATACCATGCAAGCTGATGGAGAAGATTGTGCGAAGAAAGCTAGTGGAACATCTGGAGCGAAAGAACTTTGTAACACAGCATCAACATGGGTTCAGGAGTGCAAGGTCTGCCTACAGGGTATTGAATTCACGACCGGCAACAAAAATCAGGCAAGAAAGAGAAGGGTGGCAGACTGCATATATTGGATTGTCAGAAAGCTTTGATACAGTACCACACAAGAGGCTAGTGAAAAAGCTGGAGATGCAGCTCGGTGTGAAAAGGAAGGCACTGCATTTGGTAAAGGATTACCTAAGCAAGAGGAGAGAACGAGTCAGTGTGAGGGGTGAAGTCTCAGATTGCGGCAGACGTTACAAGTGGAGTCCGCAGGGGTCAGTCCTTGGACTATACTGTTTCTGCATATGTAAATGATCTCCCAGGAGGGTATAGACTCGTTCTCTCAATGTTTGCGATGATGCAAAATTATGAGGAGGGTTAAAACAGAGCATGATGTAGGAGGCTACAAGATGACCTACAGACGTGAATGGGTCTAACAAATGGCTTGAAGTTCAACCCGAGTAAATGCAAGTAATAGAAAATGGCAGTGGAAAAGGAGGACAGACACAGATACAGAATAGGAGATGAAGTACTTAATAAAACGGACAGGAGAGAAAGATCTGGAGTTGATATCACACCAACACTCTCTCCTCGAAGCCCACATAAAAGAATAACGTCTGCGGCATGTCGAGGCTGGCTAACATCAGAACAGCGTCAGGACCTGTGTAAGGAATCATTCAGAATCTTGTACCCACATATGTGAGACCAATCCTGGAGTATGCGGCCCCAGCGTGGAGCCCGTACCTTGTCAAGCACAAGATGAAGCTGGAAAAAGTCAAAGGTATGCCACTAGACTAGTCCAGAAACTGAGAGGCATGAGTTACGAGGAAAGGCTGCGGGAAATGCTGACCTTACGATCCTGGAAGCAAGTAAGTAAGGGGAGACATGATCACAACCTACAAAATCCTCAGGGGAATCGACTGGGTAAACAAGTGATAAACTATTCAACACTGGTGGGAGCGAACAAGGGGACACAGGTGGAAACTGAGTACCCACATGAGCCACATGGACGTTAGAAGGAACTTTTTCAGTGTCAGGTAGTTAACGGATGAATGAATTAGGCAGTGATGTGGTGGAGGTGCTGACTCCATACACAGTTTTAAATGTAGATATATAGAGCCCAGTAGGCTCAGGAACTGTATAACAGTTGATTGACAGTTGAGAGGCGGGACCAAAGAGCCAATCTCAACCCCCGCAAACACAAATAGGTAAGTACACACCACACAACGAAGCAGCCCGTGACAGCTGACTAACTCCAGGTACCTATTTACTGCTAGGTAATAGGGGCATAGGGTGAAAGAAACCCTGCCCAATGTTCTCGCCGGCCCCCGGGATCGAACCGGACCACAGGATCAAAAGTCCAAGTGGTTGCTCCGCTCGGCCCCTATGGTGTGTGACTGACTCACCATAGATGTAAACTGTCTGTATAGAGACTACCGTCAACCTTAAGAATAAAGGTAACTGCAGAAAGCCTATTGGCCCATACGAGGGAACTCTTGTTGAATCTACTTGTGATACAACGATTTGATATGTATATGTATTTGTGTACATGGTGTATGTAGATGTACATGTTTACGTAACATTAACAATTGGGTAACAGGCCTCACAAGATTCACTTGCGTAATGGGTTCAGTTCTTGACCCATTATGTGCTTCTGTAACCCTTTCCACCACCGACCCATGGGATGGGTATGGAATGCATAAGAAAGAATTTGATTGATTGTCATAGATGTGTATACATATGTGTAGTTATATATTTTTCATGACATTATTACTGCTCTAGATTAAAGTCAACTATTGAAGAGTTAACGTAATTTTATTTAAAGGAGTAAAAATTCAGGCCAGAGGATCTTAGAGTGTGTAATCTTTACTTTTCTCCGCTCACTGCTCTTTAGTGTCGGACAATTTAGTTGTTTAGAGTTGACATAGTAACTGCCCAGTTGTTCTGAATCACATTACAAGAAATAATGTTTTGATAAATTGTGAACAAATAAATAACCAACTAATTCCAGTTAATGCTGGCGCCGGGCAGCGCTGCCAGACGGCACCTGATTTTTTTTCAGAGTGTCACAGGTTTAGCCCAATATATTTGTATGATTATTTCCTCAGCAAATGTTTGTTATCTTTCAACGATGTGTTTTAGTAGCCAGTTTCATTTTCTAATTATTTACCAGCCAAACTGGACTGAGTGTACCAGACATTCGAACACATTTGTTTTATATATATCATGGTGGAGGAAAAAGGGATTAATTCATAGTGTGTGCTCATCATTGTAGTGAACGTGCAGCGTGGTGCTGTTCCTGGTCGTGTGTCTCACACACAAAACTCCAGGCCAGAATAGGCCCAGGCAGAAGCATGATGAGGTATCCACAGTGATGCCACATGCAAAGAGTATGGTCGTCCAAGCCTAGGGACAATTGTTATAAGGGGGTTTGCTCCTCACCCCCTTTTGACTGGTGGAACCCTTGACTGACACCCTCTTTAGTTAGCACTCGAACGCCAGAGTCGAGACACCCCTTCCTCACCTGTGAAGACTCATTTTACCTGTTACAGAGCAGGCGAAGTGCTAAAGGGGCCTCATCGTCAACAACACACGCCAAGGCAAGAGATACTTGATCGTTTTCATCAAATCGGTCACTACTGGAGAAAACGTACTTTGGAGAAACAATATTGGAAAGAAACACTATTAAATGAAAACTATCAGGTATATCTTGCCTTGGCGTGTGCCGTTCGGAATAAACCTCCCGGCTCTCAACCTTTTTAACAGCCGTCCATGGTAAGGTTGGTACCGTACTGGATATGTCAGTGAGTGTGATGCATCTGTCTTTCTTAC
Source organism: Procambarus virginalis (assembly GCA_020271785.1). Classification (NCBI taxonomy): domain Eukaryota; kingdom Metazoa; phylum Arthropoda; class Malacostraca; order Decapoda; family Cambaridae; genus Procambarus; species Procambarus virginalis. Next base: position 8,515 of record WNGS01136331.1, read on the forward strand.
GTTCGAATCCTTCACAGAGTAGAGTTCTATATGTTACATATAAGTTGTGTATTTAGGCAAGTGGGTTGTGTATATATATATATATATATATATATATATATATATATATATATATATATATATATATATATATATATATATATATATATATATATATATACACAACCCACTTGTATATATATATATATATAATATATATATATATATATATATATATATATATATATATATATATATATATATATATATATATATATATATATATATATATATATATATATATATACTGTGCTAAAGCAGCGCGCCCATTTGCAGCAGGGAAATATACAGGCCTTCTAAGGAAAGTGAATGAACGGTCTGAAAATTTTAATGCTGCAGCCACCATCAAAGCATGGCATAATTTGCTCCTGTTTGGCAATATTTGCTTAGGCGTACCTGCAAGAGGAGGCAAGTCACTAGCCTCATCAGTCACTAGGGCAATAAATAATTTCCCCAGAGCAGACAACTTGATCCCCATCCCTCCTCAACGCAAAAACCGTCGTGGAAGACCCAAGAGTTCCAATGATAATTTTAAGCTCGGAACACAAGTGACCAAGAAAATTGAAGAGGGCAACACAGTAGGGGCAATTAGGTTACTTACCAGTGAAGAAACAATCGCCCCTAGAGATACAGCAACTGCCGACTCACTGAGAGAGAAGCACCCTCCCAGAGTACCATGGGAACCCACTACTCGGGACACAAATGTCCCAGACATGGAACCTCTATTCCTCCAAGCATCAGAGGTATACAAAGTCATCATGTCATTTCCACCAGGCTCAGCAGGGGGATACACTGGAGTAAGACCTCAGCACCTCAAGGAGATGACAAACCCAGTTCTCGGCGAAGTTGCCGAGACACTACTGTCAGAGATCATGAAGTTTGTCAACGACTGTCTCTCCGGGTTGATCCCAGATACAATTAAACCCTTCTTCTTCGGAGCATCCCTTTGTGCCCTTAAGAAGAAGGATGGTGGAGTCAGACCTATTGCCGTGGGCAACACACTACGGCGCCTTGTTGCTAGGCCAGCTGTCAGAAAAATCAGCATAGACGCTGCAACGATGCTTCGACCCCATCAACTAGGTTTTGGTGTCCCCCATGGCTGTGAAGCAGCAGCTCATGCAGCACGAGCCTTTGTCAAGGACCTCCCAGAAAATAAGGCATTAATTAAATTAGACATTAAAAATGCCTTCAACCAGGTAAAAAGGGATGTGGTACTGGAAGCAGTTCGAACCAGCTTTCCTTGTCTACTTCCTTTCGTTTCAGCAGGGTACAGTAGGGAATCGACACTGTTGTTTGGGGAACATGAAGTTGTTTCCGCAGAAGGTGTCCAGCAGGGAGACCCACTTGCCCCTTTTCTTTTCTGCATGGCAGCTAAGGAGGTCACCTGCAGGTTGTCAAGCGAATTCCACATCTGGTTCCTGGACGATGGCACCCTGGCAGGGACACAGGAATCCCTGCTAGGAGATGTTCAGCTAGTGAAATCTAGGGGAGAGGAGTTAGGTCTTACACTAAATCCATCAAAGTGTGAAATCATCTCATCTAGCCAACCAATCATAGATGCAGTACAAATCTTATTGCCAGGAGCCCAAGTGATCGCTCCCACCGACAGTGTACTGCTAGGGGCACCTCTGGGCTCGAACGCCATTGAGGTAGTCCTCGAAGAAAAGCTTAAAGACCTGAGGAGGATGAAGGCGCGAATAGGGGCTTTGGATGCTCACGATGCTTTGTACCTTCTTACAAGGTGCCTGGCCTTGCCCAGACTTACCTATTTCCTCAGGTGTGCTCCTTCCTTTGACAGCCGAAAATTAACAGAATACGACTTACTCCTAAAGACAATACCTATGAAAGTGTTAAACCTCTCCCTGCAAGATGACCAGTGGGACCAAGCAACGCTCCCAGTTAGACTCGGGGGTATAGGTATTCGCAAGGTGACACAGTTAGCATTGCCGGCATTCTTATCCTCGACCAGTGCTACAAGTGAATTAGTGAAGGAAATACTACCAGAATACCTAAGGAACTCCATTGGGATTCGTGATCCCAAATTTGTGGAAGGAGCTGGTCAGTGGGACACACTCGCCAATTCACACACCCGACCAACTTGTCCAAACTCCGGTAAATAGGCCAAATGGGATAGCCCCATAGTGGAGAACATCGCCAAAGCATTGCTGGACGTAGCTTCTCAGAGGGACAGAGCGCGTCTCCTAACTGTGCAAGCCCCCCATGCTGGGGACTTCCTGTTGGCAGTCCCTAATTCCGCCTTGGGCACCCGCCTGGACCATCGGGCCCTAAGTATTGGTGTTGCTCTGCGCCTTGCCGCCCCTATCTCTACCGAGCACCGGTGTATTTGCGGCCGGGCACGGGCAGACCAATACGGCAGCCATGATCTCATCTGTCGTAAGACACAGGGAAAGATTGCCAGACATGAGGCAGTCAATGACATCATCAAGAGAAGTTTGGCTACAGCTGGGTGTCCAGCACAAAGGGAACCCCAGTTGTGCAGACCTGACAACAGCCAAAAGCGCCCAGATGGAGTCACCCTGCAGCCATGGAGGGAAGGTAAACAGGTCGTATGGGATTACACCTGTGCATCTACGTTGGCTGATACCTATTTACGTTACAGCTCAGCGGAGGGAGGTGGGGCAGCCACCTTCAGGGAGACCCAGAAAATCCACAAGTACAGGGACCTAGAACGTTGTTACAGGTTCGTGCCGATAGGCTCTGAGACTCTGGGCGCCTGGGGTAAATGTGCACTCAAGATTTTAAAGGAGGTTGGTGAGGAACTCATTGGGAAAACTAGAGACCCACGAGCAGCCAGTTTCCTGTTCCAGCGCCTCAGTGTCGCAGTTCAGAGGGGAAATGCGTGCTGTATCCTGCGTACGCACCCAACCTCCGAGGAGCTGGACGAGGTCTTCGAACGCTGATTGTTTAATTGTTATATATTTGTGTGTGTGTGTGTGTTCTGTGTAAACTGTAGCATTGCAATAAAATAAAGCAAAACATAACCAAAAAAATATGGGGGTGGTAGGAGAGGAAAAGAATAAAGTATTCAGTGAGAATCCAAAGA
>WNGS01136350.1:0-22524 GCA_020271785.1 Procambarus virginalis
TATGCCTCTAAAAATGATATAGCGTTTCTTATCTATGTAGATTTATTGATTTTATAAATATTGGTATACATCATTTTGTTGCATACTTTTTTTGGGAAATTTAAAAATCGGTATTATTGCACTAAATACATCTGGGATAAAAATCCTTTAACAAATTCTTTATTATATAGTAAGGTCATAGCTAAGTGTCATAAAAATGATTTTGGTTCACAATTGTGGGCTGTGAAATTATTTGAATATTGTTGAAAAATTTTCTATTTTTTTTTTTTTTTCTCCCTCTCTATTTAGGCTGAGATGCTGAAACTTGGCCCAGTTGCAGCATCTTTCACATGTATCAGGATAATAAATTTTGAATGCCCTACAACAACTTTCATATTTACAAAGTAATGTTCCCTAAGGCAGTGCCGCCGCCTAAGTAATCTGTGTGTGACTTTACCACAGTGTACCTGTACCACAGTGTACAGTGTAGTGCATGGTACTGCCGCCAGCCGCCGCCAGCCGCCGCCAGCCGCCGCCCTCACTCTGACGTGACGTCACCATCTTAGCACCGCCAGTGCCAGTGTGTGCGCGTGTGTCTGTCTGTTAAGCATACAGCACGCCCATACTCACGAAATCATCTCAAGATACTGCGAGTACCCTCCGTGTCTACGAGCGAAACCAGCTATCAGGCCACCTACGAGTGCTTGTATAAACGAGTCTGAGTGAGTGCGTAAGGAAAGGTACCTTATCTGTAAGTACAAGATCTTGTCATTGTTTTATTGTGTCTGTGTTGATCTGAGGGATCAACCACAGTTCTCACCTTCTTATACCTGTCGCAGGTTATAGGTGAATCGACGGTGTATGCGTGTTTATCTGTGTGGTATCACGGCATTTCACTCGTCTGTGAATGTGAGCTTCACATACACCACACATTTAGTTATTGTGTGATAATTATTGTGCATGTTATTGCCTGTCCCATTGACAGTGCTATTGTTTTTATTGCATATCATCATTACCGAGTATCCGGTTGGAACTCTTGTGATCCCTTTGCATACCGGCAGTTAGGTTGCCGTGTTAGTGATTGGCTGTCAACTGTGTTAAGTTAGGTGTTTCTCCACGAGTGGATACGAGTCGATTAGCCAGACGTCAAGAGTATCGCTAATGCAACCATAGCTTTGCTGACGCCAATCAAAAGTAAATCAAGCACCCTGTGTATTAGTGGTTAAGTTAGTAAATAAACTACTGTTAAGCTTTATGCGGTGTTTCCGTTGAACCACTTCTGAATACTGCCAATATTACTCCAGCCTTCAGCTCTAAGTGTCTTCAACACCGAGTTGCCTGTAAGTCACTAAACTATAAATTTGATGAGGACCCTAGGAGTCCCTTAAAGTGTTACATCATTGAGGAGATTCCAACGACCAACGTGGAGCAGGACCAGGTGAGGCTAGTCTGAGAAGAGACCCGCAAGGACTCTAACTCGACCTTGCTCCCAGGCCCTGTACGGTTGCTCTCGTATTTTCTATTTTGCTAATTCCGACAGCTTCGTGAAGCGTCTGGCACATGTACATTGGCGACGTACGCATTGCAGTCGTGACAGCAAAAAAAAAGAAAACCCCCACAGAGTTCATCCAGCGTGAAAGGGGTATCAGTGTCGAGGCGTCTGCACATGATGTTAGGATTCTGTGCCACTTTTCTTCTTCTAATCCTTTCTGCACTGCCAATACATCTGGTATAAGCTGATTACTGACTCTTTCCTCAGTAATTACTCTTTAATTACTCTGAAATTATTCTTTCTGCAAATTTGGTTGCCTGTTCTGCAGCTTCCTGTTGAGGATCCATAGGGTGTGTGGCTGTTACGACCCTGGGTTCTTCAGTTAGAAACCAGAGGTCAAATTTGAGTAAATAAACTACCTTGTAGTATTCGACACGCTTGCTGACGTGTAATTGTTCGTATCTTCCCTGCCAGACGTAAGGCAATTCTTGTTGCTCACAAAGCATTCAGACTCTTGAGCTTGTTGTGGATTAAGTAACATTGTTATAAGATTAACTATCCTTAGAATGAGTAAAGTAACATTATGAGGCATAGGGGAAGATGTTTTAATGTGTATAGCTGCACGATCAATTAGGCTCTTCCCGGCACCACACAATGCAGGAGGCTGATCTGGGCTGAAGCGTCCTTCTGGTCTGAGCTGGCGTGGTGTGGACAGGATCCTTCTACCTTCCTCCTCGTTCTTTATTTCTGTATTCTTTCCAAGATAAGTACTGTGTTCATTCCTCATTGTCTGGCATAGGCGTGCTCTAGTGTGTAGAGTATTATATTTTGTAGGAGTTAGGTGTTCCCATTGTTTGTATTACTAGTTATTCTAAGAGGGGGTCCCATTGGAACCACGTGGTCCCCCTACCCTAAGCTGACTCTAACTTCAAGTAATTTAACAGTAGAGCTTTACCCTAGCTTGTGTTTAGTGTAAACCCTTGTATCCTGCACATGTGGACCAAGGCTTTTAACGTAAGATAGTGTGGTAAAGTTATTATAATTATTGTTATTGGTGTGAATGTTTATGGGGGGTTGTTAAGAGGGTTTAATAAATAAGTTAAGTCTTGAGGTGTAGCGTATCCTTTACACCTGTTGTAGTGTCATAGTTGATTGTATCCCAGATGACAGATCTGTTTTAAAACCTTAAAGTATAAACAGGAACCTATGTTCCTTGGGGGCCGGGCCTAATTGTGTCACTACCCAGTTACACCTGGATTCTAACTGCTTGCCCCTACATCCATTAATACTAGCCCCCGTAGTACAGCCACTCATCTTTTTTTAACAAGTGGGGGCCTATCCGGGATGAACTTTATTATTGTAAAAAATTAGATTTTTGAGTGCCAAAACTAAAAATTCTTGTTTCCGCAGATCGGTTGTGTGCTAGCCTAGGGTCCAGCTCATTTGGCGAAGGACATTCTTTGCACTGACTGGACGCCCAGCTGGATCCCTTCACGATTAAGGTTAGTGTGGCCTTGTGTTAGGGGCCGGGCAAATTTTTTTTTTTTCCAATTTTAATTTTTTCATTTTTTCTGTGGCTAGAAGCTAAAATTATTAGTGATGGCATCTGAAATGCAGGAACTAGCAATGGAGCCTTCATTAGTAGAGATAAAGAAACTTACCAAGTCTAAGTTAGTATTGTTAGGCATGGAATTCGGCCTAGAATTAAATGCCGCAAATAAAAAGTAGACTTTGGTGAATGAAACAGTACATCATTGTATCGATGAAGTACTATTGGCAAGTGACACTCCTTTATGCCAGCCTAGCCAAGCAGAAAGTGCAGCTCATACAGACAGAGAGTTAGCTCTAGAGTTAGCAAAAATAAAATTAGAGGAGCAAAGACTCAAAACCGAGGAGGCTAGAATTAGAGCGAATGCCACTGGACCTCCACCTGCCGGGGATTCAAACCCCAGGCATTATGAGAAAAAGCATAACTTGCCTGAATTTTCAGAGTCGGATCCTGAAAGGTTTTTCAACCATTTTCAGAGATTGGCCCTGTCCATGACCTGGCCAAAGGAAGAGTGGGTGAAAGTCTTACAGGGAAGACTTAGGGGTAAAGCCCAACCCGCCAAACACACACCGAAACTACAACGTTGGTACAACGTTCGAGCAAGTTTTAACACCTAACCAGTTATAACAACTAATATAGCATGTTGTAACAACGTTCTAATACGTCATAAACACGTTAAGCCAAGATGTAACAACTTTATTACAAGTTGTAACAAGCGGAAAATAGAGACAGTTTCGGTTTGTGTTTCCAGGGAAGATATTTTTATAAATATGCCTGACGATGTGTGTTTTGAATATGTTAAAGTCAGGGAACGAATTTTCAGGGCGTATGAAATTACTCCTGAAGCTCACCGCCAAGCTTATCGCAACCTTAGGCCTATTCACAACCAACCGTTCACTGAATTTGCTAATGATCAAATTAGATTGTTTGATAAATGGATTCGCTCGGCTAAAGCCGAAACATACGAGGCACTGAAAGATGTAATTTTTAGGGAACAGTTTATAGATAGTATGCCAGATAATGTAGCACAGTATATTAGAGGAAGGGTAGAGGTAGATTCTAAAATAGGGGATTTGGCCAAGATGGCAGAAAACTACCAGTTGGCGGGCAAAAGGCCCAATAAAAATAATTTTACCCCACAGAGTAGCAAAACTTATACACACAGCCAGTCCAGACCAGCTCATTCTAACCCTTTACTTAATGCACCTTCTGTTTCAGACATAACTAACCCTGTTAAATTGTCTAGCCCCACGACACCTAAGAGTGAACCGAATGGTATTTCTGTTAGTAATGTCTCTTCTCCCCGACGTATCTGTGGTCACTGTAAACGTCCAAACCACAATATTAGCCGTTGTTGGCAACTGTACCCAGAAAAAAGACCCAATGCTCTCGTTGTGACACAGGGCTTGAGGCCTTCTGAAGGGTTAGGGAGTAAGACCTCCATCCCACAGTGGTTGGACCTGCTTACCCCATTCTTATCGAAAGGGAGACTACTTTTGTCTGAGGGTTCTTCCTGGAGGAACGTGGTGATCCTCCGAGACACCGGTGCTATCCAGACTTTAATTTTAGAGAGTGCTTTGCAAGGTGCCAACACTCGACACTGGACCGGTGGTACTGGTCGAGGGTGTCACTAGTGATACTCGAGCAGTACCCCTCCGTAAGGTTACCCTGGAATCTGATTTCCACAAGGGTGTTTGTACAGTCGGAGTCACTTCGTACCTACCTTTCCCTAATGTTGATGTAATATTGGGTAATGATTTAGCCGGGGATACGGTAGGGGACCCCAGACTGCCTATTATGTTGCCTACCCCTAAGGTTTGCCTGGATCCACCCACCGCAGAGGATAATGTTGTGTACCCTGCGTGCGTGGTGACTAGGTCCATGGGACTTAAATGTAAGGGCAGCCCTGTGCTTGCCAAGGTGGTAAATCCCGAGGACATGAGGGACTTTCCAAGTGGTGAAAGCCCAGTGGACCTTGCGGACACACTCATGGCCCGACTCGATAATGTAGCCGAGGACATTGTGGAGAGCCTGCCACCGCCGCCTACCGAGAGTAGTGAGGAGGTGGAGGAGAACACTGTTGAGCCTCGGCCAATGGCATCTGACCAAGGCCGGGATGCCTCCTTGAGTGAGTTACAGAAAGCTGACCCCAGTCTTGCAGATTGTCATGAGGCAGCCGTCTCTATGGAGGAAATTGTAGATGCAGTAACTGGGTACTACTACAATGATCGGATTTTGATGAGAAAATGGAGAGCACAGAGTGCTCCCTTGTCAAATGAGTGGGAGGTAGTCCACCAGGTTATGTTGCCGACCTGCTATAGAGAAAGAGTTTTGTCAGCTGCCCATGATGATCCTATGGGGGGACATTAAGGCATTAATATTACTTATCGCAAAATCTGCAAGTATTTTTTCTGGCGCAAGCTGAAAAGCGATGTGGCAAAATTTTGTAATGCATGTATTGCTTGTCAATTTGTTGGGAAACCAAACCAGACTCCACCTAAAGCTCCTCTAAGGCCTATTGTCGTGCCGGAGGAACCATTTTCTCATGTGGTAATGGACTGTGTTGGTCCATTACCTAGAACTAAGTCTGGTAATATTTACCTAATCACGATGATGTGTATCACGACTCATTACCCAGAGGCTTTTGCTGTAAGGAACATCCGAGCAAAGACTGTTGTTGCTCGTATGTTGCAATTTTTTTCCACTTTTGGACTGCCTCGGGTCGTGCAAACTGACAATGGTACTAACTTTAAGTCTGATACTTTTGAACAATTTTGTAAGGACCATGGAATAACTCATAACGTTTCCAGCCCATACCATCCGCAGAGTCAGGGGGTAATTGAACGGTTCCATCTAACTCTGAAGCAGATGTTGAAGACATCGTGCGAGAGTTCCCATACCTTCTGGGATGAGAACTTGCCGTATGTTTTGTTTGCTGCTAGGGAGGGGTTGCAAAGTTCACTGGGTTGTTCTCCTTTTGAGTTAGACTTTGGCCATAAAGTTCGTGGACCCTTGCAAATGTTACAGGAGAATCTGTTAGGGAACGTAACGTTAACCGAAGGTTCGGCTTTCTTTGCGCAACACCACCAGAGACTCAAGGCTGCTGCAATAAAGTATCTTGGGAAGGCCCAAGAAAATATGAAAGAACGACACGATGCTAAGGCTAAGTTGCGGGTATTTCAGCCTGGTGACCTTGTCCTGGTATTAAAGCCTCGACTAGGGAGCACTATGTCCCACAAGTACGAAGGCCCCTACATTGTGACAGAAAAGACTGGGGACCTCACGTACAAAGTGAGACACTCTGACAAGCGTAACCAGGTAATGCTCGTACACGTGAATCGGCTGAAGAAGTTCCAGGGCCCCAGGCCCATTGCACTAACCAAAGTTTCCATTTCCAGTGAAGGAGGGGATGATTGTTCTGGTAACCCAACTAATCTCATTCTCAATAATTCTAGTTCTGTGAATGCTGTGGAGGAAGGACTGTCCCATTTGCAGATGTCCCAACGTGACAAGGTGCAGTCGTTGCTTGACGAATTCTCCAGTCTGTTCAGGGAGGTCCCGACCCAGACTGATGCCATTTACCATGACGTCAAGTTGACGGACTACACCCCCATTCGCCTTCAACCCTATCGGATGAGTCCGGAAAAGAAGGCCATCGTACAGAAGGCCTTCTTCTGCCATTTTTCTTGGAGATCCTCCGGCAACGTTTCATCCCACCTCAAATTCCTTTGCCAGCACTCCTGCATAAGGAGTTTACCCTTAATTAGAATAGGACTGAGTAGGCCTAAAGGGTCAAATGGCTTGCTGACATGGGAGAGTAGTTTTCTCATGGTTAGAGGTGATTGTTTGATCTCCACTGACTTGATATTCAATTTGTCTGTGGAAGTATTCCACTCCATACCTAAGACTTTCAATTTATGAGGTACCTTATAATCTGGGAATTCTTCCTCGATTATTTGGTTGAGTTGTTTATTATTGGAGGCCCACGACTGTAGGGGCATGTTAGCTCTCAACAGTTCACGATTAGCCTCTTGGTAGATTTCCACTAGTTTATTCTCATCATTAGTGGTTCCTTGAAAATTGTCAACATATAAATTGTTGCTAATCTGAGTCTTGTAGGGGCTATTAGACTTCTTGAGATGTGTATCCAGAGTAGCCTGGAGTAAAAATGGTGAAGATGTCGCTCCGAACAGTACTGAGGTAAATCTTTAAGTAATGATTTCACTATTAGGATCCTGTGGATCTTTCACCCAGAGAAATTTAGTAAAATTACGATCCATCTCTTGTAAGCCTACTCTTAAAAAGGCCTTACTAATGTCGGCCGTATAGGCGAAAACACCAGAGCGAAATCGTAATAAGACATCTTGTAGTCTTTGGGTTAGGCTAGGTTCAGTTTGTAGACAATCATTTAGTGACACGCTGTCTGCCTTTAATTTGGCACTACAATCCTGATTGGTGTTGTAACTGATTCTTTCAGGACAGCATGATGTGGCAAATAATGGCCTGTCTTATGGTTGTCTTCTTCAACAACTTCTATAAATTTGTTAGCAAGTTGTTGCTGTATTAAAGCATGATACAGTTGCAATTTATCTGGTTGCTTCCATAGCCTAGCTAATTGAGAATTTAATTGGGTTGAGGCCATGAAATAATTTACTGGAAGCTGTGGGTGGTTCAGCTTCCATGGAAGTCTCACCCAATATTGATTATCTTGGAAAATCACAGTATCAAGATATTGTTGATACGTCCATGTGTCATCTGGACTGGGTTGATCAGGGACTATGCCTAAGGTGTCCAAATCCCATAATTTATGAACAGGGGGATTGGACTCATCATCCTCGGTTTCGTCTCTGACATGTAGTGGTGACTGCTCTAGGCCTAGTCACCCAACTATTGAATTAGTTGGTTGATTACTAGTAGATTTAGAATGTTGTTGGATAACACCGGTCCTGTGAGTAGTTTACCCCCAGCTGACAGTGACAAGTTTACACCTCGTTGCCTGGTGCATCCAGTAATAAATCTATAATAAAAGTCAGCTCCAATAAGAATACCTACATCGTTGAGACAGTCTGTATTTATTTTATGATCCGCTAGCCTAATACCGCTGCGTTTAAGAAATTTGACTGTTTGAGCAAGACCTGTAACATGTAAATCTGAGGGGATCTTGTCAACGACTATGGCTTGAATTGGGCTGGTGCAGCCTCCTAAACGTACCAAGACTTTAACAACCTGGTAGTCACGAGGTCCACTATTGGTTAGGAATCCAGAGATATTCAAATTCACTCGAGCAATAGGCTTCAGTTTCAACTGATCAACTAGCTGTTGAGAAATAAAGGTTTTCTGCGAACCTTGGTCAAAGAGACCACGAGTGGAAATCCTAGATCCCTTATTGATCAGTTTTAATTGAGCTGTTGGTAACGTAGTTGTGTTAGTCGACTCTGTTGCAAGTACACTTATGTCGTGATGCACCTTGCAATACTGTACAGAAGTAAATTTTGCAATTTTCTTATGAGGATTGGTTGATCTTGATTGATCACTACTACACAAGGAATAATGGTGTCTACCCTTGTGGCACTTGTTGCACATACGTAAGGAGACAGTACAGCTATTGGGGTCATGAGGACCCGTGCACCTTGTGCATCTGTGTAATTCTTGCAAACGATGAATTCGGGTGTTATGGTCTGGATAAGTACTACACTTATAAGTAAGATGTTCATTATTGCAGAACAAACACTTCTTCACTGTAGGAGAAGTCGTAGGAGTGGTGCTCACTACGGGGTTTATAGGGTTCACTGTGTTTGTACCTATATTTCCAGATTTCCATTTCGGAGATGATTTATTGAGATCTGGTTTTATTACAGTAGTTGCAGTACGTTGGGGTTTATGATGAGAGTTAGTAGAGAAGTTTGAAACACTCTTCCCATCTTGGTTGGCTCTTTGTCTTTCGACTAGGGTATGTAAACCTTTTGTAATTTCATTCATGGTCAGAGAGGTTTTATTGTACATAGTACACAATTTATCTAAAGTCTCTCTTGGTAATTTGCCCTTACAACTACTTTTGTCATCCATTCAGCAGTCTGAATTTGGACTTTAAGGCTTAAGGCCTTGAGTAAAGACTCCAGCTCTAGTCTGAAAGTTTGGAGAGAATCTGTAGAATTATTAGCAGATGGTAAATCCAGCAATTTTTGGACTAAGATAGTAATAGTCCTTTCCTTGTTATCGTAGTTGCTCTTAAGCAAATGAACAACTAGTTCGTAACCATCACTGGTCAGTGTTATGTTAGATATTACCTTCAAGGCTTCATTCCATAACAAGCCTTGTAAATAAGTGAACTTAGTTGTTTGAGGGATGTTAGTTTTAGAGTCTACTGCATCCACGAATTTACTCCAGAAATCATCCCAACTCTCATTCTCGTTACCAGAAAATGTGGGTATATTGATCTGAGGTAATTTGACATCAGGATCTGGATGTGCAGTAGAGGCTGTTGTTAATTTGTTTTTAGCAATTTGCTTTTTAAAGGGTTGAAGTTTAGCCTGTACATCATCTTCGTACTGGGCTAAATCATTTACAATGTCCTCAAGTTCAGTTTCACCTATTGAGGTTTGGTAAAGTTCTGTCAAGTACAGATTCATATGCTGTTTAATATGCTCGAATTTGCTTTCAGCAACTTGAAGTAAGTCCTCTAATTCAATGTAGTCAACTGGTGACTGTTGTGACAGATTTTGACACTTGGTAATCTGTCGGGTCAAGTGACCTTTCAGACCGGTAAGGGTCCTTTTCATTTTGTCAGCCGTTTCCATCTTGATGGGTAAGGGCTGGTCTGATAGTAAATAGTTGTTACTGATGTAACTGGGATATTGGCTCATTCAATGGAGCTCAATACTAATATAATAGCCTAATGTATTTGAATAGACTATACTACCTCGTTTAGAGGTTAATTTGCCTACCTAATAATAGATAGCTAATATTTTTGAGTAGTATTCGAATGCCACTATTGGATTTTCGTCTGGTTAGCTCATCAATTATCACCATTCGATCCTACAGTGAACATTTGGCAGTACTCAAAAAAATAATACACAAAATAATATGTTAAAAGCACAAAAAGGATTTTGGTGATCCCACCCCAAATCAGGGTCAGCACAATCTAAATAATATGTAGGTACACCAGTACTGTCTAGTACAGTACTCACTAAATAATTCCTACTTAGGAATGACTAAATGATTTAGGCTGCATTTGTACAAACATTAGTACAATTACAGTCTAAATATCCTACCTCATCAAAGGTTGGCATATATGCAATGGTGCAGTAATATAGATATATGGTGCTATGTTTTGGGATTTTTTGTTTGGATATATATGTTCGTGTTTAGGAACACAAGTGAAAATTTATAAATATATAACACTAAGGTTACTTTGTGCATAAAGTATTAATAGAAATGTTGATAATAATTAATGAGTTTTAGGCTATAATATGGGCAGTCTGCTGACAGCCGTAAATAATGAATATATTGGTAAATAGCCTAAGAATATTAACACACGATAAATAGTGTTAGTAAATGGTTAATTAATAATGATTGAGGATAGCTTGATTCTCAGCTATCTAGGTTCGAAGGACCAAAATTTTGTGGGGAAAACCTGACTCCAGTAACTAATAATTAAATAAATATATATACTTCGATAGCTATGAAGGACCACCACTTTTTGAGAAAAAGTGGAAAACAAAGAGACAATGGAAAAACTGATCCTAGGAACTAGTGCCCTATGGATCTTGGTAAAACTGTAATGTTTATATAAATGGAGTCAAATTAACTACACAAAATTGGGGGGTTACATGCTAAAAGATTAATACATCCCTAGCATTATTCTGGTGCTGGTTCTTCACCAAAGTAAATCAAATATGAAAGTAAATAATGTTGAATATATATTAATAATTGGAGGTAAATGCACCTCAATATACTACTGAAATGTTGAACAGCATCAGTAAATCAAAGGGTTAGTGTAATTGATCTCTTTAGAAGATCACTACTGTAACTATGGAGTTATTGCTACAGATAAAAAAAGGGAGACAGCTTAGCTGTAAATCTAATTAGAAGTAATCAGTTGCTACACTCCACCGACGACGTGTTGCATAGGGCAAATTGTTGCACAGAACGGTGGGGAAGCCTAGCACCTCGGTTGAAGTCGCCTAGGTACTGAAAGGCAATTACATTGTAGAAATCTTCTACATAATAAATTATTACAATTACATCCTAAATCATGAGGATAACTGTAGTAAATTATCAGCTAATGTCTGAGCAATTTATATACAAGCATTGTAAATTCTTTCCGGAGAAATAAACTGATAAATCATCTGTTTAGATGGTAAATTTACTAAAGACACGTACTAGATTTTGTTGTTTTGCATTCGGCCTAACGACTGCTAGCCTAAATGTTAATTGTGGCCACATAATAACAAGAAGGTAAACCTAGCTGCCGAGCCTCGTGTCGTTGATGTAGAGACTTGAGCAATTCTTCGTCCTCCAGCTGCTGCTTGAAGGCGTTGACCTTGGAGTTGCTCATATACTAGTCTGTGACACGGCTATGTTATGCCAAATAACGTGGCACCGCTCAACTGGTCGTGGGAGCGAAATTAGTAAGTCAAAACACAGCTCTGCTACACGCTGTCAATGGCGTCCGAGTCGTGCTCTCGTTCACGTGTCAAGTGACGCTCTCCCGTCTTCCTCCTGCTCCTTATTGCGCATGCGCGGCTTTCGAGCGTAAATGAATATGTATTTATCGCAATTGACTAAGGAAGGAAGAGGGAATAACAAGTATTAATATCACATTAAATTCTTCTTTGATAAAATAGAATATGTCGTAACATAAATTGGCTTACTAAAAGTTGTGCAGCCAATCGAGGAAATTAAAGTAAAATCATTTGCATCAAAGTAATTTCCTCTAGAATGTTTAATGTTAATTAAATAAGGGAGCTTCAGTAAGTAATAGTATACTACGAAATCAAAGTTAACT
Organism: Procambarus virginalis; assembly: GCA_020271785.1. Taxonomy (NCBI): domain Eukaryota; kingdom Metazoa; phylum Arthropoda; class Malacostraca; order Decapoda; family Cambaridae; genus Procambarus; species Procambarus virginalis. The sequence continues at coordinate 12,028 of WNGS01136350.1, forward strand.
ATTTTTAGTAAATGAAATGATAAACTGGACTCTTGTTATAAATCCAACTAAATGTGGAGAAAATTCATGTTGCTGCCTGTTGTTCCTCACGTACTAGGAAGAATTTGGCAATGAATAAATCATGATAATGATTAAATCTATAAATTAGTAATTTTAGTAAATACTTTGATTAATTCAAAGGTTGTATAAATACAATGATGTATAAAACTGTTGGTTATTTCCAACATATGATATTGGAGTGCTACCAAGTTGCAGCAGCCTACAGTGCTGTATGGTACTATTGTATATTGTTTATCTTTTATTATGCATGTATTTTTTTTAATTAAATATTTTATATGTTTGCTGGTATTTGCTCTTGTCCTGGTGAGGTTTCCCGGAAAGCGAGAGAGAGAGGGAGGGTCACGGCTGTGGATAGGGTGACACTAATTCACGAAATGGGGATTTAGGAGATTATTCCAAACAAGGAGAGAGTGGGGAGTCACGGCAGCTTGAGTAGGGTATGTACACAAGACATTGTTTTGGAGCTGCTCCCCTAAATAGGTTATGGTGAACTCGCTCTCCAGGATCCAGATGCGTACAGGGTGATCTCCTAGGCAAATTACAAATTTTAATGTTCTTAACTGCTGCACCACCAACACAAGATCAGGAGTGTCCAGTGGCACTCCAGTGTCCAGTGTTGGTCGACCGACGGTAGCGGGAGTGTGGCTGCCGAGGTGCTGTTATTCTCTCAGGGAGTGGTAGGGGACTGTCGCCTGTACGCAAGTAACAGCCTGGCGCAATAACCAGAGCTCCCTTTTGGGTTTAAATCCCCAACCAGCTTATTATATCCTGACCTATGTGAGACAACATAGTTTCTATGCCATTCTGAGATGAAGTTTTGAAAGCGGGTCCCATTTTGCAACACTGGGGTTCAAGGCTTCAGTTGGAGGTGGAGGTTGTTACGTACCTCTATAAGATACGTAATTAAATAAATTAATTTGTACTTATATATATATATGCCTTGCTTTATATGATGACATGTATGTACATCTAAATATTCTTTAATTGTATGTAAGTTATGTGTTGCCAGATTTATATGTTGAATTAGGCCTAACTTTATCCACCCGTGGGAACGATTATATTCTCTTTGTTTGCTCACGGCTGATTTCGTGGGAAAGTGGTTTTATTAATGACCATCAGTAGGAAGCACTGATGGGAATTCAGTAATTGCTTGAACACTGGGGGGCAACATTCCATGAGAGACTTTTAGTTCCTGGTGGCTGGGGAGCGTTGCCAATATTTCCCTCTGCTGTTTTATTTTAGTTATTGCATTTATTAATAATTACATTATCTTTGTTATGCATGTTATTCTGACCATTTACTAAGTTACTTTAAGATTACTCTTGTCACATTATTTTGCTCCATGTAAGTTTAATTAATACTATATAGTTTGGCAACTTTTCGTGGGTCAGAAGCAATGTTTTTAACTCCCGCAGATTAAGTAGTCAGTAGCTATCACGGAGCAGGAGAGATAACATCTTTGGGAGATAAGTCTGTTAACATTTGTTTGCCATAATAATATACTATATGAGAGACAATACTTTGATTTTGTTTTATAAGTGATCTTGTCCATCTGTGCTTTATATAATACTGTATTGATTATATTGTTAATATATATATATTATAATTTATATGTATTTCTTCAGTCCTAAGGGAGAAATTTTACCAAGTTGCTTTGTACCAATCATGGGGTTACACTGGTGACCCGCTCTAGAGAACAGCAGTTGTAGTATCCCTAGACATTTAAGGTCATGCTGTTGTAGGGTCACGAGCCGTAACGAACGATAGGTAACAAGAGTTATGGGGGGCCTGTGCCGGGAATATTGTTCCCACATAAACTTAACTTTGCTAATCTAACCTTGCCTTCCTAGGTACCAGTGTGTTTAGGGGTCTGTATGTTTTCTGCTAATAACTATTCTGTGTGCCATGCAAGCCTTCCTGTGTGTCAAGTAACAACGCTTCACGATATTGAGGTAAGTCATCCTATATATTTTGTTTGTACAGTGAGGCCAAGCGAATTTTCAGTGTTGTGACAATTTTACAGTGAAGTGTAGTGCAGTGCCATTGTGTTAATTATATTGTGTTAATCAAGTGCCAAGTATTAGTAAATATGGAGGATAAAGTTTCGTCGCTGTTGGCTCATCCAGACTTTGAGGGAATTAAAAGCCTAAAAAAGTCCTAGTTTTTTTATTTATATAAATAACAAGTAAATCACAAACACAGAGGCACACACGTACAAAAAAATTCATAACAATATTTACAGAACAACAAAGACAATATTCACAGAACAACAAGGACAATGGTATCAATGGGTAAACAAACGTACATTTGGAACAAACACCAAGAAAAACAACACAATAACCGCAAAACATAATAACGGTGAACATGAGTAACAAAACCCAATAAGCGGTAAACATAAGTAACAAACCACGGAAATAGTGCAAACACAGCATCAGGGCTCAAAACAGCTGAACAGGATGCAGACATAGAACCACATAACATGGCAAAGAAAAAATAAAAAAACGCACAATAAGTGAGAATAACCCACACAGGCATAAATACCATAAAACACATTATTTTTACATGTTTTTTTTCTCGTTATAAATAACAATAATACACAAACACAGAGGCACACTCATACAAAAGGAATTCATAACAACATTAACAGAACAACCAAAACATTAGTAACAGAAATACAAGGACAATGGTATCTACGGTTAAACAAAATGTACATTCGGAACAAATACCAAAGAAAAACAAACACAATAACCGCAAAACATAATAAAGGTGAACATGAGTAACAAAACACAATAAGCGGTAATCATAAGTAACAAAACACGGAAATAGTGCAACCGCAGCATCAGGGCTCAAGAAGCTGAACAGGATGCAGACATAGAAACACATAACATAGCAAAGAAAAAATAAAACGCCACAATAATAGAGAATAACTCACATAGGGCATAAATACCATAAACCATACACTCAACCAAACCATAAATAGACACAGACAGAGACATGGAAACCCGCGCACACAAGCACGCCAACCACACATATAGAAACAAAAGCACACAAAAACCACACACCAACAACAAGAAAACACACAAACGTTAACATACAGATTCAACCACACGCACATCCACCTACGCCACAACCACAAACACACCGCACACAGAAAGGGCACAGGCCAAAACTATACACGGCCACCAACTAAAGAGTAAAAAAAATACAGCACAGTATAAAATACAAAACCCACCCTGGCCCACGCAGGGGCCAAACCCCACACAACCCACACACTCCTCCGCACACCGACAAAAGTCTGCACCGGAAGGCACAGAGCCACACCACACATACACAGGAGCAGCAAACGCGCAAAACCATGGGAGACACAAACCATGCACAACCCCCGCCAAGGACACCCAACAGAAGGATAGCAGCGCAAAAACAAAAACCCGAGACCCCCCCTACCTCGCCAACCCACCACTACACCCAAACCGCACCTAAATCGAGACCCACCCCACCCACCGAAACATCCCTACCTGAAGGCAACCCCACGAACATAGGCAACCGTAAACCAACGACCAAACTCCACCGGAAAAGCGCGCTGCAACCACCACCAAGTGAAGCGCATGCGACCCCGCAAAAACCCCAAAACGCGCGTAATGCCAAAACCCTCTCGCCTCCCGACCCACACACAAAACACATAATCCGCAACCAAAACACATAAAGTATTACGCACCCGCCGCGAATAACCCGGAAAGTGCAAAAACAAAAACAGCAAAACATCACCTCGACAACCAGGACCACAGAACGCCTCCAGGACATCCCGAAACCAGTCCACCAAACCCTGCAATCGGCCACAAAAATAAAACACATGCACCTGCGACTCACATAACCCACAATGCACACACGCCTCAGAAGCACGCAGACCCAGCATACACAACCGCTCATTCGTCGCCAGCGACAGATGCAAAAATCTGAACAACAATTCACGTTGCTGGGGCGCTAAAAACCGGGCCCCTAAACACGACCAGATAGCACCCCAATCCCAACACGGGAACAACCCCTCCACCCGCGGCCGCATCCGGGGCAACAACACCCCATACACAGCCTTGCAAGAAAACGACAGGAAACCAGGAAAACGGCAGAGCTCCCGAAGAATCCCCACCGCCCAAGAAAAAACAGGGGGGGGTAGATAAAGCCACCTCCCGAGAAACCCCCAAATCAACCAAATAACTAAAACGAAGCGAGCAGAAAAACACACCCAGCGTATTCAACCACCGCCGAGCACCAGCCCCTGATACAACGAGACCCAGAAAAGGGCCCTGGCCTTCGTGAAAACGTCAGGAATGCCAACCCCCCCCCTCACGCACCCCTAACACCAACGTCGAATGGCGCACCGGTTGGTACCGCCCACACCACACATACTTGAATACCACACGCTCCAAAAGCAAAGCTTTACGACGATCCAAAGGGAAACAACGAGCCAGAAACCAGACCCGCGACAACACCTTGCACGCAACCAGCAAGCCCCGCTGATAGATCGTCAGAGGACGACGCGACAGAAGGCCAACCGCAACCCCAACCGATCGTGAGACAACATCCCAATTCCATTCCAAAGACCTGTCATAGGAGGCAAACCAAGTAACCCCGAGAACGCGCAGCGAGGAGACCACCGGAAACCACGACCTATCCCACACTAGGCGGGAGGCCCACGCACCAATCCCATCAAACCCGACTTCGCTCGATTGAGCACAGCCCCCGTAGCGGACTCAAACCGGAGAAGAACATCCTGCACAGCCACCACCGAACCCTCCGAAGCTACAAAAAGCACGGTGTCATCAGCATATCCACAAATGGGAAGCCGAAACCCGGACGGCAGGCAAGGAGGCACAATCAAGGGGCACGCCTTCACTGCCCTGAAAAGAGGTTCCTGAAAAAGCACATAGAGCAACATGGACATCGGACACCCTGACGAACCGAACGACAAATACTGAAAAAAGAACTAAAAAACCCATTCACACACACGCGACTGCGACTCCGGACATACAACAAACGGACCCACCCTATAAACATCCTCGGAAACCCAAGCCGTTCCATAGCACGGAAAACAAACTCCAACGACACTCGATCGAAAGCCTTGGACCAGTCCAAGCAGATCATAGCCGCCGAAAGCCTATACTCGGATGCATAGAGAAGCACGTCCCGAAACAAAGCGTTGCAATGCATCAGGGCACGGCCACGCACACCGCAAAATTGCTCTACAGAGACTACCGACGCAACGACACTCCGACAGCGACGCGCTAAAACCTTGGAAAAAATCTTGTAGTCAACATTCAATAACGTAATCGGCCTCCAATTCCCAAACAAACTCAAGTCGCCCTGCTTCGGGAGCAGCCGCACGATCCCGTCACAAAAAGAGTCCGGGAGAGCACCCAAACGCAAACACGCACGCACCACCTCCAAAACCAATTCAATGGGCAGGCCATCCGCACCCGGCACTTTCCCGGAATGAAACGACCAAACCACCTCCCGGAGCTCCAGCATGGAGACATCCTGCACCAACGCAGCACACTCCGCCTGCGACAAACCAGGAGAGCACGCATCCAAAAATGAACCCGCAACCCACTATCCTCACGCACCACACCATAGAGAGCCTCCAACTCCTGCCTCGCGTATAGCAGAACACCAGATGTGCAAGAAAGCACAGTGCCATCGGAACGCTGCAGGCCCGTAAGAAGAACGGAACTCCGAGCAGCCTTCTCCCTCCCCAAAAGAAAGGGGAAGAGCCTCTCCCAATCCACTCGCTCAGCCACACACGCACGCACCCGAACCCCGTCAGCCAACACCGCACGCAAATCACAAATACGCTCCTTGCACTCAGCAATCTCACTAAAACAGTCAACCCCAACATTTAAACGCGCATATAAAGCAGACAAACGCGCCTGAAAAACCGCAGAAGACCAAACCTCCCCGCAGCCTCCCGCTTCGCAACAATCCTAAAAAATCCTCGACACTCCACCTTACACCATTCCCACCAAACAAGCAAAGAAGAGAATTCATTCCTCCGAGCAACGATACCGACCCACCAGGCCCGAAACTGCGCACAAATACGCGGACATCGCAACAACCTACAATTTAATTTCCACCACCCAGGCCCCACCCGCACCTGACTCCGGACACCCACCCGGACAACCACCAAACAATGATCCGAGAAGGCCACCGGGACCGTGTGAAAGTCAAATACAGAACACTCCCCACCAGAGACATAAAACAGATCCAAACGAGAGCTCGCCCCGCGCGCAGCGAAGGTATAGTCTAACGAACCCCCACACAACACAGCCACATCCCGAAGCCCACACGCACGCAAAACCTCAATCAAAGCGGCCGAAACATGCCGAGGGTGCTGACTAGAGCAGTCCCTCACACACGTAATACAATTAAAATCGCCCCCAAAGATCAAATCCCTCGTATCGTGCCTCAGGTACGGTAAAAGCCCCTCCCGAAAAAACAACTCCCGGTCCTGACGATGCACCACCCCAAAAGGGGGTGGTGCATCATGAACGGAATCACATACCTTGGATACCTTGAGGTGCTTCCGGGGCTTATCGTCCCCGCGGCCCGGTCATCGACCAGGCCTCCTGGTTGCTGGACTGATCAACCAGGCTGTTGGACGCGGCTGCTCGCAGCCTGACGTATGAGTCACAGCCTGGTTGATCAGGTATCCTTTGGAGGTGCTTATCCAGTTCTCTCTTGAACACTGTGAGGGGTTTGCCAGTTATGTCCCTTATGTGTAGTGGAAGCGTGTTGAACAGTCTCGGGCCTCTGATGTTGATAGAGTTCTCTCTCAGAGTACCAGTTGCACCTCTGCTTTTCAACGGGGGTATTCTGCACATCCTGCCATGTCTTCTGGTCTCATGTGATGTTATTTCTGTGTGCAGGTTTGGGACCAGCCCCTCTAATATTTTCCACGTGTAAATTATTATGTATCTCTCCCGCCTGCGCTCAAGGGAATACAGATTTAGGCTCTTTAGTCGGTCCCAATAGTTTAGATGTTTTACCGAGTGGATTCTAGCAGTAAAGGATCTCTGCACGCTCTCCAGGTCAGCAATTTCACCAGCAGTGAAAGGGGCTGTCATTGTGCAGCAGTACTCCACTCTAGAGAGCACAAGCGTTTTGAAAAGTGTCATCATCGGTATAGCATCTCTAGTGTGAAAAGTTCTTGTTATCCAACCTGTCATTTTTCTTGCAGTTGTGACGGCTACTTTATTGTGTTCTTTAAAGGTAAGGTCTTCCGACATGAGTACACCCAGATCCTTTACATTGCCTTTTCGTTCTATGTTATGATTTGCCTGAGTTTTGTACGTGGTTTCCGTTTTTATTTTTCATTTTTTCCATAGCGCATGAGCTGGAACTTGTCTTCGTTAAACACCATATTATTTTCTGTAGCCCATAGAAAGACCTGATCTACATCTGACTGGAGGTTCGCCGTGTCCTCTATGTTGCCTACTCTCATGAAGATCCTAGTGTCATCTGCAAAGGATGATACAGTGCTATAGGTTGTGTTCTTGTCTATGTCCGATATAAGGATGAGAAAAAGTACTGGAGCAAGCACAGTACCCTGGGGGACTGAGCTCTTAACGGTTGACGGGTTGGATTTTATTTTGTTGACTATTACACATTGGGTTCTGTTGGTCAGGAAATTGTAGATCCATCTGCCTACTTTTCCGGTAATTCCTTTTGAGCGCATTTTATGGGCAATAACACCATGGTCACATTTATCAAAAGCTTTTGCGAAATCTGTGTAAATTACATCAGCGTTTTGTTTGTCTTCCATAGCATCTAATGCCATATCATAGTGGTCCAGCAACTGCGACAGGCAAGAGCGCCCTGTTCTGAAACCATGTTGTCCGGGGTTATGGAGATGCTGTGATTCCATGTATTTTGTGATCTTACTTCTTAGCACTCTCTCAAAAATTTTTATGATGTGCGATGTTAGTGCTATCGGTCTGTAATTTTTTGCCTCTGCCTTATTTCCTCCTTTATGAAGTGGTGCTATCTCTGCTGTTTTTAGTATATCAGGAATAACGCCAGTATCTAGGCTTTGTCTCCACAGAATGTGAAGGGCCTGCGATAGTGGTTTTTTACAGTTCTTGATGAATATGGAGTTCCAAGAATCCGGGCCTGGTGCGGAGTGCATAGGCATACTGTTTATGGCTTCTTCAAAATCCAGTGGGGATAGGGTGACGTCTGATATATGATTTGATGTTGGTATCATATCCATGAAAAATTCATTTGGGTTATCGATCTACATGATGCATGAACATCAGAGGTCCGAGGTTGTTCAACGTCCTACCAGCGAGCATCAGAAATATTACAGGAACAACCGTGGAGATCTTCAAGAGGAAACTAGATTGTTTCCTTTAAAGTATAATATATTACTAGCTACCATTAAAGTATGATATATTACTAGCTACCATTAAAGTATGATATATTACTAGCTACCATTAAAGTTTGATATATTACTAGCTACCATTAAAGTTTGATATATTACTAGCTACCATTAAAGTTTGATATATTACTAGCTACCATTAAAGTTTGATATACCACTAGCTACCATTAAAGTTTGATATATCACTAGCTACCATTAAAGTTTGATATATCACTAGCTACCATTAAAGTTTGATATATTACTAGCTACCATTAAAGTTTGATATATCACTAGCTACCATTAAAGTTTGATATATCACTAGCTATCATTAAAGTATGATATATCACTAGCTACCATTAAAGTTTGATATATTACTAGCTGCCATTAAAGTTTGATATATTACTAGCTACCATTAAAGTTTGATATATCACTAGCTACCATTAAAGTTTGATATATTACTAGCTACCATTAAAGTATGATATATTACTAGCTACCATTAAAGTTTGATATATCACTAGCTACCATTAAAGTTTGATATATTACTAGCTACCATTAAAGTTTGATATATCACTAGCTACCATTAAAGTTTGATATATTACTAGCTACCATTAAAGTTTGATATATCACTAGCTATCATTAAAGTATGATATATCACTAGCTACCATTAAAGTTTGATATATTACTAGCTGCCATTAAAGTTTGATATATTACTAGCTACCATTAAAGTTTGATATATCACTAGCTACCATTAAAGTTTGATATATTACTAGCTACCATTAAAGTATGATATATTACTAGCTACCATTAAAGTTTGATATATCACTAGCTACCATTAAAGTTTGATATATCACTAGCTACCATTAAAGTTTGATATATTACTAGCTACCATTAAAGTTTGATATATCACTAGCTACCATTAAAGTTTGATATATCACTAGCTACCATTAAAGTATGATATATCACTAGCTACCATTAAAGTTTGATATATCACTAGCTACCATTAAAGTATGATATATCACTAGCTACCATTAAAGTATGATATATCACTAGCTACCATTAAAGAATACTACTAGCTACCATTAAAGTTTGATATATCACTAGCTACCATTAAAGTTTGATATATTACTAGCTACCATTAAAGTATGATATATCACTAGCTACCATTAAAGTATGATATATCACTAGCTACCATTAAAGAATACTACTAGCTACCATTAAAGTTTGATATATCACTAGCTACCATTAAAGTTTGATATATCACTAGCTACCATTAAAGTATGATATATCACTAGCTACCATTAAAGAATACTACTAGCTACCATTAAAGTATGATATATCACTAGCTACCATTAAAGAATATTACTAGCTACCATTAAAGTTTGATATATCACTAGCTACCATTAAGTTTGATATATCACTAGCTACCATTAAAGTTTGATATATTACTAGCTACCATTAAAGTTTGATATATTACTAGCTACCATTAAAGAATACTGTACTACTAGCTACCATTAAAGTATGATATATTACTAGCTACCATTAAAAATACTACTAGCTACCATTAAAGTTTGATATATTACTAGCTACCATTAAAGAATACTACTAGCTACCATTAAAGTTTGATATATTACTAGCTACCATTAAAAAATACTACTAGCTACCATTAAAGTTTGATATATCACTAGCTACCATTAAAGTTTGATATATTACTAGCTACCATTAAAGTTTGATATATCACTAGCTACCATTAAAGTTTGATATATCACTAGCTACCATTAAAGTTTATATATATTACTAGCTACCATTAAAGTCTGATATATCACTAGCTACCATTAAAGTTTGATATCTTACTAGCTACCATTAAAGTATGATATATCACTAGCTACCATTAAAGTTTGATATATTACTAGCTACCATTAAAGTTTGATATATCACTAGCTACCATTAAAGAATACTACTAGCTACCATTAGGGTAAAATACATTACTAGCTGCCATTAGGGTAAGATATATTACTAGCTACCATGAAGGT
>WNGS01136352.1:0-44299 GCA_020271785.1 Procambarus virginalis
AGTTTGATTAGGTAGGTACTCGGGAGAATCCCGGCTAGAGAAGCAACAATATCGTGTTCAGCTGACATGGAATCTTCAAAGAGGGATGATTGGTTTGTATCCCCATAACTCAATGATCGTTGATCATCTTGTGTTAATTCCGCATCATCATCATTCATTCCATACGTTTTTACTTCGGATATGATTTTTTCTATTAATTCAAGTTGATTATTTAACATTAGTTCTTGTTCATGTAGTGTCAATAGTAGTTTGAAAGGTTAACCCTTTTCCATAATTCATTTTTACTTTCCTCTGTTTTCGATAAATTTCTTCAAGATTGTTTTTATAAACTTCTTGAGAGTTTGTTAGTTGCCATTGATAATGTTCATGTAACCGTTCTATACAAAATTTATATTGTTTTCCAATTGGTTTAAATTATTTTGAAATGTGTTTCGAATTCATTTATTTGGTTATTAGAGATTGTATTCATATTTACACAACTTTTTATGAGTTCATTCATGCGTTTGCATAACAGAAAACAAAGGTAAATCAATTGAGTGTAGATTGAAAATGGTGTATAAAGATGACTACGTTCAAGGGCAAATAGAAACTGTTCAAATAATTTATATACACCAAAAATTCTGTCCATGAGATTGGGTCCATCCATATTTTCGTTTTCAAGTTCATTGATTGCACAATGTATAAGGTTGGTTAGAAGATCGTTAATGAGGGATGAACCTACTATTTGGTCAATATTATCGGTATTTTTTAAGAATTCATTTAATTTTGAATATTTTCTTTGGGTTTAAATTCTTTTATATATATTTTCTCATCTTCTTTTAATGCTAATTTGAACAGCGTTGAACATATTAACAAAGGAAATGGGTTTAGTCTCTCTGGACTATTTTCATTTTCGGGTATAATTTCAATTTCATTTACAAAGAGTGTTTTTAAATAGATTTTTCAATGTCTAAATAAATTTGAAAAGCTTTTTTATATTTTTTATTTTTAAGGGCATCGTTAAGATTAATAATATCAAAGGTTGATTTTGATGTCATTTTTTTATTTTATTTTACTTTGTTAATTTGGTTGTTTTATGGACTCAATAAACTCGTTGTGATCTTTCATTTCAGCTAAAAATTTACATTATGGGTAATATTCCCTAAAGAATTTTTAGAAATGAAGTTTGTGCCAGTATCTCGAGCTAATATATTTGGTAAAAATGTTGACATATTCTTTAAAACTAATTTTTCATTACTACATATATTTGTAAGGGAAATGAATCCTATATGAGATGAATAAGCAGTATTAGGAGGAGTGGTTTCTAATATCCTCATCATACATTCTCCATTGGATTCGTCAGTAGAAATATCAATATTTACATTTTTTACCGGTTTCAAGTTAATATCTAATATTTTACTAGGGTACATTCCCATTGCAATATCGAGAATGGAAATATCATTAATGTTATTTACCACATCCACATTTAGATCATCATTAAATGTATTGAAATACTGTTTTAAATTATCAGTATTTGAAGTTAAATGACTTTGATAAGTTTTAACCATGGGTTTCTCCGTTACAATATGAGACAGATAAGAAAATTTAGTCTGATGTATGAAAGAAGGAGGATGAATATCTATAGGTTTAACAGGATTTTGGAGCTGTTGTAATACATTGGGGTAACTGGTTTGGGTGGATATTTTATGTTTCGGGGATGAATTAATAAGAGCTCGTTTTAACTGTATACATTCAGTGGTTGGATTTCTGGCAGTAGTTGTAGTAAAAATAGCTCTTCCTTGTCTGTTAACAATAAGAATGTTATGCATCGTGAAGATACATCGACCATTGAGAGGCGGTAATTCTTTAAGATCATCGAGGGAGTCAGAAAGAGCAATTGCTATAGCTATATAATCGTGAGTCCTATGTGTCGATAATGGTTCACAGTATGACAATCGATTATTTCTTATTTGCAAGAGTCGCTGCTGAGATTTAATTAACTGAGCATAATAAATACTCATGATATTGTTAATATCAAAGATTTTTAAATCCACTGATTTAAAATTATCATTTTTTGTAACTTTAATGAATTGTGAAGAAGGAGGAGTGCTTATTCCCTTTCATTGTTATTCCAATTATTTTCGTTTAATGGACGTTTATAGTAACCGTTTTCCAAAGGATATGGAAGACTTTCTACAAATTTTTTATAAATTAGAGTTAAATCGTCAACATTTATTTCATGTATTTCGCCTATTATCTCTTTAGTGTTAACCAAACAATTTTAATATTTTGATCTATGAGATTTGATGGCATAGCTAAAATTTGTAACAAAATGTTTGGATTGGGTAAGATAACATTACCAGGGAAGAAAGATATGTTCTGTGTTTGTTTATTTGGGGATAGATTTTGTAATTAATACCAAAGCTAGATAGAGCATGCCAGAAATATCCTAAATTATATGTGTGTTTTCCAATGTTATTATGACACATCTCATTATAATGAAAATCATTTAAAGTTTCCCGAAAGATTAAACCCATTTTCACATATAAACATGGTTGGCATATGGCAGATAAACTTATATAAGTATTGGATTTGGACAATTTTTCTTGGGCTTTCAGATAGAGTTGTTCAAGTTGAAGTAAATAATAATCCTTATCTTCTGTTTTACATTAGGTAAAATTGCATGTTTACAAATACATTGATTACCTATCATATTTATTTGTTCTCCAAACATCCTCATAAGTAAGACATTTATTTACCTTTTTATTTTAGTTTATAATAAAAAATAAAGGAAAATATGAGTGTTTCTGTAGGGATTCCAAATACAACCAATCCTGTACAATCATCATCAAACCCACCACAATCAAACCCACCACCCACAACAAACAACAACAACAACAACAACAAACAAACACCATAACACAACAATCAGGAGTTGGTCTAACTCCGAATTCATCTATGACATCAATAATGGCCAATCCAAAAGTTAATCCAGAAATATCTGATGTTCTTTCAAAAATTCAAGATATAACTAGATATATCACTGACCCTAACCAACGTGCTTCTTTCATAAAAGCTTTGGGTCAACAGTTAAATATGATAGGTAATTCTTCTAAATGTGTTTGTATTCACGCTTTATTTCCTGACCTAAAATATGAAGAAAAAGATTATCATTTACAACAAATTGAAGATTTGTATAGAAAAGCACGGGAAAAACCAGTACATAATATTTATAAAAGTTTGTCTGCTATATGTCCACCCTGTTTATATCTAAAAATGGGTTTGTTATCAACAGACGTAGTGAAAGATTTTAAAGACTCATCTTGTTCCAACAAAACTGGACCTCACAAAACTTATAATTTAGGACCAATGACTCATGTCTTAACCAGTTATAATGTTAATCAAAATGTCTATCCTAACATGCAAAATGCTATGAATATATCTTTTCATCCAGGTAATATTCTAATCCCTGATTCAAAAATCTTTTTACAGATGTTAGCTATGCCACCTAATCTCATAGATCAGGGAGTTAAAGTAATTTGGGTTGATACAGACGAAACTGTTCCTTGTGTTAATAATAACATTCAAGACCAAATGGAAATTTATAAGAAGTTTATGAAGGCTCTCCCTGCTTCTCTTGATAATGGTTATTACAAAGGCGATCCTGTACCAAGTGACAAAACTAAATTAATAACTTCTCCACCTTCTAAATTTGTTAAAGTAGGTAAAGGTGAAGAAAATTTCGTTTTACTAAAAATCTTTGATGTAAATTCTGTTTTACACATATATTATCCTCAACTAATTCAATCACAGCGACGTTTACAAGCGAAAACTATAACAGATAATGATGGAAGTAGATTATATACGAATCGAACCAATTTTGCTTGTCATGAACCCTTGTCCACACATCGAATACATGATTTTCTAGCCATAGCGATTGCCCTCTCGAATAATCCGGAAGACCTTAAACAATATCCTCCTCTCAATAATGAGTGTATCACTACTCCACATAATATTCTCATCATTAATAATAAAGGGAAGGCTGTGTTTACTGACAGTACTGAACCTAAACCAACTACAGCCTGTGAAAAATTGAAACGAGGACTTAAAGAGGGAACTAAATATCCACCTCATAAACGATTTGTAAATACAGCACATACCATGACACCTAATACAAATCTCAAACCTGGAGATCCTATTAAACCAGACAGTTTTCCTGACCTAAATAATACCACCCCTCGCGATCTTGCTGATAGTGCTATGGAGAAACATATTAACGATTCTGAAATGTTTCGTAAAAATTTAAAAGCAAATATAGACAATTTGAAAAATTACTTTTCAGAGTTTAAAGATGACCTGAATATACCTGTTGATATAGATAAGGTTAATTATTCGATTTTTGATATTGCCATTGGAATGTCTCCCTCAAAAATACTCGATATCAATCAGAATCTTGCAGGTGAAAAACCCAATGGTATAGATATATTTTCAGACTATCCCGAAAATGGCACAAATATTCTTGAAATAGCATCGCCTAATATAGTATATTCAAATCAAATTGGTTTTGTTACTCTTAAGAGCCTATGTTCTAATGAGATGTTAGTATTAAAAAATACCATTGTCCATTTACCAAATATTATGAATCGCAGTGTTGGTGTATTTAGGAAATTTGAAGTAACACAGGGAAACAACATCACAACTCTTCAACCTAATTATTTAGTACAAATACGAGATCCTTCTGAATATCTTCAAGTTGTTGATAAAACTATAAAAGCAGATACATCCATCCCCAACTTCCAAATAGAACCTCCTAATGTACATCATATACCACAAGATTTGTGTGATTCAATGTCATTTAATCAGTATGTAAATTTGTATACCCCACCTAAAACACAAGGATGTATATGGTAATTTATATTATAATTAGAACTTTTCAATTATAGAATTGCCAAAAATACTTAGTTGTTGTTTTTTTATGAATTACAAATTATACTTTAATTAATTTTAAGTTAATTGTTAAGAAAATGGGTTTTTCTTTTCTTTTACAGGCTTCCCAGTGAACCCTCTAATATTTTTTTTATTTTGATTATTATAAAAAAAATGAACATTTATATATTTGTTGTTGGTATATGTTTACTTATTATTTTATTTTTAATGTGGATGAGAATCAAATCCACCAACAGCGACACCATCTCTCCACAATCCGAAGATGTCAGTACCACGACTACAAGTGGTGACACCACGACTACAAGTGGTGACACCACGACTACAAGTGGTGACACCACGACTACAAGTGGTGACACCACGACTACAAGTGGTGACACCACGACTACAAGTGGTGACACCACGACTACAAGTGGTGACACCACACCCAACACTGCCACTGCCAATGCCAATGCCACTACCACCTCCACCGCCTCCACCACCTCCACCACCTCAACCGCCCCCACCAGCTCTATGGGCAGTGATTCTAGGGACGCCAACTCCGGAAACCTCACACCCAGCAGTGCCGCTGCCACTTCCACCTCCACCTCCTCCACCACATCCACTGCCCCCACCACCAGCACTCCAGCTGGTGGCGCTGGGGCTCCGAGTGATGATTTGAGGGGTGTCCAAATTATGCCAAGTCTCAACTATCACTCTGGTTTAATGTAACCACCACTGCTAGCAGAACCATGTTTTAACCACCACTGCTCCATCCTGAGCTGGAGGTGTTTGAGCCGAGTTGGATCCTCCTGAACTGTAACAACATGCCAAATATTCCCCCCATTTTTTTTAATAAGTGGCTGGGAATTGTTGAACATTGACAGGTTTCGTTTAGCTTATTATAAAAAAAAATAAATGACTCTAATATATATATATGTCGTAACACACTTCTCAGCCTACTATGAAAGGCCCGATTTGCCTAATAAGCCAAGTTTTAATGAATTAATATATTTTCTCTAATTTTTTGTTATGAAATGATAAAGCTACCCATTTCGTTATGTATGAGGTCAATTTTTTTATTTGAGTTAAAATTAACGGAACCTAACCAACCCTACCTAACCTATCTTTATAAGTTAAGTTAGGTTAGGTTAGGTAGCCGAAAAAGTTAGGTTAGGTTAGGTTTGGTAGGTTAGGTAGTCGAAAAACAATTAATTCATGAAAATTTAGCTTATTAGGCAAATCGGGCCTTGCATAGTAGGCTGAGAAGTGCGTTCTGGCTACTTGGTACGACATATATATATATATGTCGTACCTAGTAGCCAGAACGCACTTCTCAGCCTACTATGCAAAGCCCGATTTGCCTAATAAGCCAAGTTTTCCTGAATTAATTGTTTTCCGACTACCTAACCTACCTAACCTAACCTAACCAAACTTTTTCGTCTTCCTAACCTATCTGGTATTCTTGTGATTCATACCGACACGCAGTTACTCGGTCTTCATCGACCACGAACCTAACTTAACTTATAAAGATAGGTTAGGTAGGGTTGGTTAGGTTTGGTCATATATCTACGTTAATTTAACTCCAATACAAAAAATTGACCTCATACATAATGAAATGGGTAGGTTTATCATTTCATAAGAAAAAAATTAGAGAAAAATATTAATTCATGAAAACTTGGCTTATTAGGCAAATCGTGCCTTGCATAGTAGGGTGAGAAGTGCGTTCTGGCTACTAGGTACGACATATATATATATATATATGTCGTACCTAGTAGCCAGAACGTCGTACTTGGCCTAATATATAAGGCCCGATTATGTTAATTAGGTTAGGTTAGGTTAGGTTGGGTTGGTTAGGTTCGATCATATATCTACGTTAATTTTAACTCCAATAAAAAAAATTGACCTCATACAAAATGAAATGGGGTAGCTTTATCATTTCAAAAGAAAAAATTAGAGAAAATACATCATCAATTCATGAAAACTTGGCTTATTAGGCAAATCGGGCTTTGCATAGTAGGCTGAAAAGTACATTCTGGCTACTAGGTACGACATATATATATTATTTTTTTTGGTGGTTGTTATTGCTTTTGTTGTAATACTAATTTTTTACCAGATGTTAGTGTAATAGGTTTGATATGTGAAAAGGGTTTTGGGAGACCTGCCCATTGTTTGTTTATTCCCCTGTATATGTCGTTTTACCAACTCACTATTCGAATCACCATTCTCCCAGAGTTTTTATTATTATTATTATATTAGGCATACCACCACCTTCAATTAATAAATGTAAAGTTAGATCTTAGAAATAGTTGACATTATAGAATATGAATTTTTTATATATCATTCTTTTTACAACAAACCAACACACACACACACACTGTAGGTTTTTATGATCATTGTTAATTACACTTCCCTGTTTCTATGACTTGATAAATGTCATACATTACAACAATTTTTTTGAATACTTTATTAACTTTACTGTGCTTCAAAATTCATTTGCTCTCTTTCTTCATGGTTTATAATTTTATATGTATTAATCGTTGTAAAAATCACGAGAATTACTGCAATTATCCCAGCTATGGCATGATGTGAGCCCATAACATATTTCATGTGATCACCAGATGTAACTGGATCCATAAATGGTATTTTATCATACATATTCATAACAGATGTTATTGTAATAAACAAGCATAAGATAACTAATATAATAAGTATAAAATATGTGAATATTTTATTCCCGAACATATCTTTTTTTTTATTTTTATATAGAAGAAAATAATAAAAAGACCATGAAATTTAATTATAATTTAATAATTTAATAAATGTATAAGCTGTTTAGCTGGAGGAACTATTTTTTGGGCATAAGAAACAATTGAATTATATTGATATTGATGATAAGTTAAGATAAATGTAATTAATAAAAGAGCCGTAATAGCAATTACTAATGAGATTAATGATTTGGAAATATTTGTTCCCAAAAGATAAAAGGTGACTATTAAACCAACCAAAAAGGACAGATACATAATAGAAAGGGGCCAATTTGTTTTTTCCTTAACACCATTGATTTTTTCCTGTGATATTTCCTTATTATCATGTCTCTCATGAATTGAGGGAGTTGTTGATGTGGTTGGTATTGGATTCCAATAAGATTCTTCATGTACTCTGTTAGCTATTCTCAAATCTATAACATGAGGTTGAGGTAGTAACTGAGGAAGTTGTTGATGATTCTCTCCTGAAGCCGTTGTTGTTGTTGTTGTTGTTTTGTTGTTGAAAGATGAGGATTTGTCATTGTATTTAAAACGATTTTCTTTTATTTTTTTAATTATAGTTTTAATTAATGTTTCACTATTGAAGGGTATTAGTGTTTTGAGTCGATGGCTGTTTATATGTATTAGGGCTTCTTCAAGTGAGAAATAACAGGCAATTTTTTCTTCATCTAAGCGATGACTGAAAGGAAAACGATGTATATAATTCTTAATTGCATGGTTGTTGGTCTTCTTATCACTTAGGTTGAAAATACATCCTAAAGTTCCAAGTATCCAATTTAAACATCGAGACCGAGAGTGTGTAAATTGAATTAAATTGTTTGCATTTTCAGTTTCAATTAAAATACTATAATCACACTGATAGGTTTTACCATTCAGTGCTATCCATTTCTCTGATATCATTGGTAAATTATATTGTTTATTATGAATCATCCCTAATTTAATTCTTTTAATAATTGGTATAAAATCTAAATGAAAACAATGTGTTTCTTCCATAAACTCTCTAATTTGGGTAATTATCGGAATCTTTTGATCAATTTTTTCGGGTTGACCACGAGGAAGTGTATACTCCCCCTCTATTGTATTTCCATTACCAAACATATGTTTATATAAATTAACATATTCGGCTTGACTCATGGGGGACGAATTTTCAAAAATAATAACATTTTTCGTTTTATCATTCCATTTATGTCGATAACTTTTATTATTAAGATACGAAATATAAAAGTATGATGGAGAATGCAACATTAGGATTTTACATTCTTTTAATATAACTTTTTCGTCTGTGCTAAAACATTGACTGGCATCTACATATAAAAGTCCTAAAGATTTTTTAGTTTTTAAATTATTAGTTTTAATAATACCATTATTATCATAATTTAATTGGTTTGGTTTTAATGACATATTTATAGTGGGAGGAAGATGTGCATTTTTGTAATAAAAAAAATCAGTTTCTTTACAATATTGAGATGACATACTGACTACTCTGTATCTAAAAGTTAATGATGTTTATATAATAACATATATTTTTTTTTATTTTTAAAAATCTTTACAAAAACGTACTCTAACAGAACATATTGTGGATGTGGGTGATTATAACGGTTGTGGTGGGGTTGTTGTGTTGGTGGGGTTTGGGGAGGGTGGTGGTGGTGGTGGTGGTGTTTTGGTTGTGGTGGTTATTATTTGTGTGGTGCTGGTTGTAGTGGAGGCGTGTGGTTTTTTTATGTTGGATGTTTGTGGTGGTGATGCTATTGTTGGTGGTAATGGGTATTATTATTTCTGAAGTAAACCTTGAATTTATAATTTCTTCATGCGATGAGCTAAGTTTCGGACAAGGAACTCGGCAATAATACTATAGAATTGATCCTATCTTTTTTTAATATTTGAGGAAATTTTTTTATAAATTTTTTCCCCAATCGTTTTTCCTGACATTTATACAGAAATAAAATATATGAAAACAATACTACAAATTCTTTTTTTTCTATCGTTTCTTTTACAATACTATATATAATATCTCGAGGTATATTATCATGGTAAATGGTTTGGCGTATGGTATCCATTCCTTCAATTAAAGATTGAATGAGATTTTTTTTGTCATTTATAGATACCTCTGGAAATTTTCGTATTGTAATCTCAATCTTGTTCGAGGATAAATCCATGAAACTTTTCAGAAAGCTACATTCCGGATTCCATTGAATATGAAGAAGTAGAGGCTTGTCAGAAATGTCAAAATTCCATAGCCCAAGATTACAAAAAGCACATTTCACATGATCACTAAGACCTGTATAAAAGAATCCAGCTGAACTTAGATCTTCTGAGTTTGGTAATGTAAGTGGCCATGTGCTAAAACTTTCCAGGCGATTTTTACAATGTTCATATGTTCGATTGACACTGGGACGATGAGGTGATAATGTGAGGATTAAATTGGATTGCAGAATAACTTCACATAACTCTAAAGGGACATTACCAACGGGTTTTCCCACAATAAATGGACAATAAGGAACTCTTTGTCTATGTTTATTATGTGGAATATCGTTTATTTGCCAGTTCTCGATAACTGTATTACAGAAAATACATGCACATGCATCGTCTCTTTTAAGATAAAAAAATCCATCCCTAGCTAAATTTAGAGGGGAAATCCATGGAAATTTCTTGTTAAATGTGTCTAAGCGTGCACTTTCAAACTTCAAAAAATAAATGTTGTTAAACATTCTGATAGGTGTTTTAATTTGTGAAATAAATGTACAATTATGTTCATTGGGTCTTTTAGAGTATTGTGCTTGGAAGTGACATAACTATAGTCATATAGGCACCTCCTCCTCCTCCTCCATTAAGAGGTTTAAATCATTATCATAAGCGTGTTCATCATTAAAAGGTTAGTAGTTTGTATAGCTCATATTCTGATAAAGGCAGTCGATGGGTGATTTGCGCTATATAGTCACTGTTCTATAGTATAAAAAAAAACTTGGCGGTTATATAATCAAAAAATTGAACTAAAATTAAAATAGTGATAGAATGATATCAAAGCAAAAGAAAAACGAAGAATTTTGTAGCAAACTAGAATTTGAGCTAAAGATAAGCCAAATGCTGGAAAAAGTTGGGCCTGGGAGCCGGAAAATTTTCACTCGTGAAAAATTATCACAATACATTGACGAAGTCAAAAATGCTAAATTGAAACTGAATTGCAAATCTTCTCATGAATATGATCTATTGTCTCGATATGATGTCAAAAATCTATTTGGGGATGACGTCCTAGTAACCATCGACGAAACTGAACGAAGAATCAAACGTAAACTGACCACTACGGCTGTAACAACAACAACCGGAACAACAACAACAACAGCTGATCCTGGCCGGATGTGTCGTCGTTTCATACACCAAGGGCAATTGTACGATACGATTTATGATGCACACAGAGCAGTTTGTCACGGAGGAGAAAAGAAAACTTATTTTGAAGTGAGTAAAACTATCGCTAACGTAACTCAACAATCGGTGAAACTCTTTATTTCACTCTGCCACATATGTAATTTGAAACGACTTCCTCGACGAAAAAAAGGGGTAATACGGCCCATTGTATCAGCCAGTTTTGCCGAGCGAGGACAAATGGACTTGATAAATATGCAAAAGGAAGGAGGATGTATATATAAATATATTTTGCATTATCAGGATCATTTAACCAAGTTTTCGGTCTTACGAGCTCTTCGCAGTAAACGGGCGATTGAAGTGGCACGCCACTTGCTGGACATATTTGCTCTCTTGGGAGCCCCGCGAATTTTGCAGAGCGATAACGGCCGTGAATTTGTAGCCGAGGTCATTAAAGAGCTGAGAAATGAAATGTGGCCCAACATGACCCTCATTAATAGCAAACCTCGTCATCCACAGAGCCAAGGGAGTATTGAACGTGCGAATGGGGATGTAATTAAAATGCTAGGCAGTTGGATGTGTGAAAATCAAACGCGAGATTGGTCAGCTGGACTTCCCTTTGTGCAGTTTACCAAAAACACGGCATATTCACGTGGAATAGGCTTATCGCCTTATAAGGCAGTTTTTGGTATAGAACCTCCAATAAATATGAATAATAATACACCTTCAATAATAGAGATGATGAAATTGAAATTAAGAGAAAATTAGAGGCGATGAGTTAATAGTACATTATTTCTTCAAATTTATTTATGTTAGTTAAAATGCACGTGCTAAGGTTCATTATTAATTTATTTTTGTTTTTGTTTTTATTTTAATGAAAAAGTCTGAATAAACTAGTACTAGTATCAGAAAAAAATGAAAAACATATCTCATAAACCCAAAATGGTTCCTCCATTACTACCACCATTCGGAAGTAATCCAAGAAACAAATGATTTGGATCTTTGCAATAAACTCTATATCTAATGATAACTAATTTTCTCATTTTATCTAACTCAATTAAATCAGTCTTGTATATGATGTTTCTTTGGTCAATGTTGGAAACTAGTTCAACAAACAATTTAGTTCTCAAACCAATATCCAATATTTGCATTATGAATTTTAATTGTGATACTACTGGATCCCCATCTTCAGTAGAACACATCCACATATTTACACTATATAGAGCAATCTAGAAGAAGAATATTTTGATATTAGGTCTTGTAATTGAGATCCTGATGGTAACTGGCACGTCAAGGAACATATAAAAGGAGTAGAAATATTAATGAGATTATTCATTCTGTCAGAGTGAGAGTAAACACAGATATATGTTTCTTCTACCCGAACTTCTTTTCTATTACCACCACATTTTTTTTGGCTTATCTCATGTCAGAAGAACAGTACGTAAACTTGTTAAGGTTCAAAAAATTAACTAAAAAACTCCTTTATCCCCACACAAGGATCTACGCTGGCTGCTGGATATGACTTGTACAGGTATGGTTGGAATTTAAGTTGTTTTTTTAAATTTATAACTTATTTATATTTAAATATATTTTAATTGCCATTTATATTTTAATGTATTTTTATTGACAATCTACCTTTTGCTTCAGTGCCTACAATGTTACTGTGCCAGCACAAGGAAAAGGTGTAATCAAGATAGACATTCAAGGAAAAGTACCAGAAGGTTATTATGAAGAATAGCTCCATGGTCTTGCTCTTTAAAATCACATTGATGTTGGAGGTGGTGTCATTGATAGTGACTTCAGCGGAAATGTTACAGTGGTTCTCTTCAATCATTCCAAAGTAAATTTTAATGTAAAAAAGAGAGATCGAATTTCACAACTAATTTGTGAACGAATATTTATTCCTAATTTGTTAAGAGGAAAGTAGGACATTGAGAATACCAAATGCCCCTGTGCCACATATCGGTTTTTGAGATCAACAGAAATTATTATTATTATTATTATTATTAGTAGTAGTAGTAGTAGTAGTCAAAGGTGATTCTCGACGATTAAAGTGATAAGAGTGAGTACCTTGTGTGTTGAAGAAATGACTGAGGCAGTCTGCCTAAATGACAGTCATTCTTGTACTGAAGAGTATGATAATGAGGATGTCAGACAAGGTGAACCTCTACCAATCACCATACAAGACACACAGGTTTATAGGAGGCGGTTGTTATTTCCTAAAACATGCCTACTGAACTTCAGTGAAAAGGTGGGGTGGACTGTACGTTTAGCTATGGAGTATTTTGATTATAAACCACTATTCAAGGAGGGTCTTTATCAACCATACATCACAGTTGGAACAGAAGAGGCCGTTAAACATCTAACTACAGATGGCTTTCAGAATATTGTGATGGTTGTTCCAAAAGAAGGTATTTTCACAAAAGTCATAATTTTCAAAATTCCAACTTCCTTGGATGAAGATTATCTACTTTACCATAATAGTATTGTTTGGGTAAAGAGAAACATTGTTAATTATAATAAACAAAGTCAGGTTATAGCTTTAATAAAAGGTGAGGCTCCTGAAAAAATTTTGTACAAGGACTAGGCTATAGAAAAGTTTTAAAATACAAAGAGAGGCAAAAATTATGCCTGAATTGTTATTATTGGGGGCATTTGGTTTGGAAATGTCAGTACGACTCCAGGTGTAAGTATTGTGGTAATAAACACGACTCTAAAACGTGTAGAAAGAAACAAAAATTTCCATTTTGTTGTAATTGTCGAGGTAAGCATACTCCTTGGTCTAATCTATGCCCCATGAAGCCTACAAATGCTGTTGCAGGGGGGTGGTATTCTAAGGGGAAACAAACTAGCTAGGCACACATAACTGCAGCAAATAATAATAATAAGGCTCAGATTAAAAGTCCTAAAGTCCTGTTGTATACAAATGTATCCTAATTACTACTATTATATTGTCATTTTTGTAGTAACTTTACTAAACTAATCTATTCCTTTGAGATATATGTATGTATGTATGTATTTATGTATGTTGTAAGCATTTTTCGAATTCAAGACAATATAGATAGAATTAACAAATTACAATGTTCGATAATTAAAGAAGGATAATTGGATTAATAAAAGAAAATTAATTAAAATAAATATTTTTTATTTATATATATTTATATTTAGAGGGATATAAAAGAGGATGCTCTCCTGCTCAATTCACATGACACAGATGTCAGTAGTATATTATATACCTTGTGCAAAAGTTTATGTTGTGACCACCTGGTACACTGATTACCACTGTCAACATGAACAATTTGAAGAATGAGTCCAATAAAAAAAAGGAGGTTATCGCTCAGACGAGATATGAAGCCAATCTTCATAGACAGGATGAATGACTGGTTCAGGGAATACCAAATCCCAGAAGATATTGATACATTTGTTGATGATCTTAATCACCAAATTGAAAGTTGTCTCAGAATTCAGTACCGTCCGACTCCCCCTCGGAAGAAAATGCCTCGAGGCAGAGACCCACAGAGTAAAGCTGAAGAACTAATTCTCA
Source organism: Procambarus virginalis (assembly GCA_020271785.1). Classification (NCBI taxonomy): domain Eukaryota; kingdom Metazoa; phylum Arthropoda; class Malacostraca; order Decapoda; family Cambaridae; genus Procambarus; species Procambarus virginalis. The sequence continues at coordinate 14,575 of WNGS01136352.1, forward strand.
AGTGGAGTAAGGTAGCATCCTCCTCCTCCATCCCTGCAGAAATCAGCAGGGAACAGCTCCTGCGACATGATGACAGAAGAATTAGAATAACAAGAGCACTGTCTTGTGATGACGAATATGGGGAACCAATCACAGCCCAAGAAGTGAGGGGCGCTATGAAAAAGGGTAAAAGTACAGCACCTGGTGAAGATGGCATCACCTACGACATACTCAATGCACTGTGTGAAGTGTCTGGGAATCCACTACTACAATTGTTTAACAAATCATTCCTAAATGGAGGGCTGCCCACACAATGGAAACACGCAATAATTGTTCCCATACCAAAACCCAATGACCCTGGTAATTACAGACCCATCAGTCTCGTGTCATGTACTTGCAAGATGCTAGAAAGAATCATCCTAAACCGACTGTTGCACAAAATAGGCAGGTTTGGGGAAGGAGTCAATGGATATGTCAAAGGACGGAGCACAGCCAATTGTATAGTTAATTACCTGGTTAATGACACGGCTAGGTACTCTGTCTTTGTTGACATCAAAGGAGCTTTCGACAAAGCCCAAGGAATTGCAATCTTGGACGAACTTGCATGTTTGGGTGTCAAGGGGAAGCTCTTGAAATGGATTGAAGACTATCTCACAGGAGGAAGGAAAGCTAAGGTTTGCTTCAATGGAGCAGTCTCCAGAACAATGAATATGAAACTCGGGACCCCCCAAGGCGGAGTCTTAAGCCCTACACTATTCAATGTACTTATGAACGCCATTGCAAATATTGATTTTCCGGAAGGAACACAACAAGTGGGATATGCAGATGATATCCTAATACAAGCTCCCACCTTTGATAAAATAAAACAGGCCATTGAACTCCTTGGAAGGAAATGTATTGCGCTAGGTTTCACTCTCTCTACAAACAAGACAAAAGCATTGTCTCATGATAAGCTGAGAGAAAATGAAGAACTACAAATAAATGGTGAAACACTTGAATGGGTTGACCACTATCGATACCTTGGCGTCACTGTCGGCTCTAACAAGGGGAAGAAAGAGGAGCTCAATCAACTCATAGGAACATGCAAAAGTCGACTTAGGGCACTGAAACTGAAAGCTATGACCTGGAATGATGGCCATGGAGCCTCTATTGCTGAACTTAAAATGATGTACACAGGCTATGTACGCTCCATCATTGACAATGCAGCACCTGTTTTATGTACCTATTCACAAAGCGATATGAATAGGCTAGAAAGCATACAAGATGAAGCCATTTCAATCATTCTTGGAGTTCCAAAGAAAAAAACTGCTGAAATGTCAAATCTACTAAAAGAGTTATCCCTTCCCAGTATTAAAGAAAGAATTATGGAACTGAATGCTAAGCTTGCAATTAAGATTGCCAGAAATCCCCATTATAATGACATGGCTAAAAAAAAATTGAGCTCCGTGCTACTTTCAGGGGGAAACAGGAGAAGTAAAGCATGGCATCACAGATCAGTCTGTTTCCTTGAAGATCTTCACCTGCTTGAGCAAGCTCGTGAGCTCCTACCTGTAGAGAGGTTACCTCCCTGGGAGGATGACTCGTGCAGGATTATCATCAATGATATGGTAAAGAAAAAAACCAACATGGTACCACAAGAAATGAGGCACAAGTATCTTAAGGAAATTTATAAAGAAGTTGGAGATGAACTAGATCAAATCTACACTGATGGGTCATCAAATCCTATTAATGGCCGGGCTGGTGCAGCATACACGGTAATTAAGAAGGATGATGTATTTTTTCAACACAAAAATGAGAAAAAAGTGCGCATTGAGAATTATACTTCTTCAACACAAGCAGAGTTAACTGCCATTGCTATGGCGTTAAGGTATATTATTGAACAGAATACTATTGGTGCAGTGATTTGCACCGATTCGAGAGCAGCATTGCAAAGCCTAAATAAAGATCGGGGTGAGAATCTTGCAATAGTCGCTGAAATTAAGAGAGCTGTGAGGGTACTGACTAACCAGGGAAGAGTTGTCAAGTTCATGTGGATTCCCTCCCATGTTGGAATATATGGAAATGAACGCGCAGATGTGTTGGCGGCTGAAGGCGCTGAGGGAGACCATATTGAATACTTCATACCCAAGACTCTTCTAGAAATTAGAAGTATTATCAGGGAACATCATCGGCGTTATCTCAATCATTATGAACAAAGAAGAGGTGGTGGTGGTTGCGGGAGAGAATCAGTAATAGAGAAAACCCATCTTGGATACAAATGTCCACACATACAGCAGATGGAATTATGTTCATAAAGAATAATGAATGGTTTTAATGGTTTATAATCATTTTAAAATAAACTAAATGATTCATATTCTTTTTTGTTGGAAAACTTGGCCACAAGTGCATCTGAATTGGGCGTGGTGTGTGTGGGCAAAGACATGGAGCTTTATATTTTACACTGTAAAAATTGAGGTGTTTAGAAATAAAACTCAACTTACGTTACAGAAAACCAAATAATTTTATTGTAATTGTCAAAATGTCGTTTATTGCTAATGTAACAATATATAACCACAAAAATATATTGTATATTGTGAAATCCACCTACCTACATTGACTGCCAGTTCTGCAAGGAAAACTTTACAATGGCTAACTAACTTCGTGGCTCTAAAATTCAGGGATGGTTAATTTCTTGGGCTGCTCCCAAGAGAACTGTTGCCGTCCAAAATGTCCATAACATGAAGTGTCACTGTAGATTGGTCTCTTTAAGCCGTCCTAGTCGTAGATCAAAGTTGTCGTTAACAATCTTCAGAAGCTGCTTTGATGTGTACTGTGAGGTGCCAAAGTGGATGATGCTGATGCTTATGGGGTGCACAATACCAATAGCGCAAGATACCTGAACCTCGTCACGCAAACCTTCAACAGTAATTTGTTCCGAGTGCTGTACAGAAGAGACAACAGTGAGCGGAATAACAGCTCCTTGATCAAAGGCATACTGGCCGTCTCTTCGCAGCTCTGCAATCTTCTTCTGATTGAGATGGTGTGCCAGCATAATAGTTAAGGGCATGAACTCATCTGTCTCATCAGTAGCATAAAATATCAGTCCCTGGTCCCCTGAACCACCAATGTGTACACCATTAGCAATCTCTGCACTCTGTTGCTCTAGGACCAGAAGAATATTGCAGGTTTTGTAGTCAAATCCCAAACCAATTTTCTTAACAATATTAAGCACAATTTGTTGATAATCAACTTGGGCCTTGGACGTAATCTCCCACAGATCAGGATCATGCCAGTTTTGGTACACGTTTCACAATCAACTTTAGCGTCAGGGTCCTGGCTAAGATGGACATCAAGCACTGCGTCGCTGATCTGATCGCAATTTTGTCGGGGCGGCCTTCGCCTACGCTCTCACTGAAGAGGAACGTCTCATCCCATGCTCTCAGTGCACTATAGTGTTTAGGAGGCCAACCCAGGCGTCGTGAGGAATAGCACAGAGTGGATAAAGAGTCAGATACTGGTGCTTTCCTGGTATTTATATATTATTTTTTTGGGGGGGGGGNCATATGACGCTCTCATCAGAATGAATGTTTTATCTCATAACGAAAAAGGTGATTACATGTTTGGTCATCGGTAATATTACATGATAATCACCTTGCTGGACGACATCTTCAAATTAAACGTTCTCCTGTGGATGTGATTATTGGGAGTGTGACAACTGAACAAGGATTGCAAAATGGTATCTATAATACTGGGGCCAATTACTTGCCAATCAGTCACATTAGCTTCCGCGAATATCAGATTCCAAAAAATTTTATAATAAATTTGTACAAAATTCTATTTAATAAGTCAAATTATAACAAACTGAAATGTATTTTTGATATATACATTTTAGTAAAATAAATATTTATGCATTAATGAGTTTTTAGTTATCACACTTTTAGATTGTTGATAAAATTAATTATTATTTTTATTATTACAAATATTTACGAGGTAAATATTAATTTAATTTCTTAATCTGATACATAAAAATCATAGCATAGTCGACCTTTTCCATTTCCAATAATTTAAATCTTTCACAGTACTCAGAATCTAATCATTAGATTTTCAGGACTTTCATGTGTTCATTGGTAAATAAACTACAAATTTCATCTGAGATTTAGTTGGAAAGATAGATATGAAAGAATTCACATCGTGTTACTACTGACAGTTACAACCACTAGTCCTGTGCTGTAAACTATCGGTCTGTAATTTTTTTCCCTCTGCCTTATTTCCTCCTTTATGAAGTGGTACTATCTCTGCTGTTTTTAGTATATCAGGAATAACGCCAGTAGGCTTTGTCTCCACAGAATGTGAAGGGCCTGCGATAGTGGCTTTTTACAGTTCTTGATGAATATGGAGTTCCAAGAATCTGGGCCTGGTGCAGAGTGCATAGCATACTGTTTATGGCTTCTTCAAATCCAGTGAGGATAGGGTGACTCTGATATATGATTTGATGTTGGTATCATATCCATGAAAAATTCATTTTTGTTATCGATCTTTAGTGCGTTTAATGGCTCGCTGAAGACAGAGTCGTACTGCTTCCTCAGTAGCTCGCTCATTTCTCTGTTGTCATCAGTGAAAGTTCCATCTCCCTTTCGCAGGGGCCCGATACTAGATGTGGTTTTTGATCTTGACTTTGAATAGGAGAAAAAATATTTCGGATTTTCTCTCTATTTCACTGATGGCCTTTGCTCTCTTTGCCTCTCCTGGGTTTTGTATGATTCTTGTAGATTGAGTTCAATTGTTTCCTATTTCTCTACCTAACCTTCTTCGCCGTTCTTGAGATAGGGTGCGACTCTCAAGTTGTTCCGCGATTCGTTTCTTCGCCTATATAGGGAACGACGTCTCGTTCCAATCTGCATCTCTTCCTCTTTTTTCTTAGGGGGATGCGGTTTGAAAATATTTCTAGTGCTACTGAATTTATTTTTTCCAGGCACTGGTTCAGGTTCGCATTTTCTAGCTGTTCTTCCCAGTTTATTTCTGCGAAGTCCTGGTTTATTTGCTCCCAGTTTATCTGTTTATTATTGAAGTTGAATTTGCTGAAATCTCCTCCACCGGAATCTGGACTGGTTTTGAAGGTCTATTCCACATGGTTGTCATAACTTCAATTTAGGTATTTGTAATCGTTATGCCTTAACATATATTTTTTTTATACATCCACAGATTTGTGATAATAGATCACCATTATGACTGATATTAACGAGACAACAACAAATTTTGAAAATGATAAGACTCTGAGTGAACTCAACCCTACAGCAAAGCAATGAACCCCAATGAAATAGGGAAGCTGAATCTGTAAAGACTGAACCCAACCCTACTAACTCCAATAATATATGGAAGTAAAATCTGTCAAGATTATGTAATAAAACTTGAAGAAATACTACTAAAGTTGAGAATAAAATATGAATTATTCATGAGACAAAATAATGGAGTCAAGCTTGAAATACCTATCAAGTGATTTTGATGTCGAAAGCTTCGTCACGGGAAAAATTGAATAAACCATATTAAAGTACTATTTCAAGATGATGAATTGGTTTTGTTTAATGAGTGTGATGAAAACTTATGTAAAGATACAAATGATCCATTGTTAAATGAAAGTTACCACCTGAAAGAACACAAAATGTTGTGTGTGAGTATACCCTCTTCCAAATAACTATCCGTAGTTTTTTTGAATATGAAAAAAAATTACCCACTACTTTGTACATACGAATTTTTAAAGATGAATGATGTCCATCCAACCCCGTGTGGGATAATCGGGTGAAGTGACTTACACAAATTTAATAATTATTTCCTCCGCTCCAAATAGATGTTTCCTCCGCCCCAATTTCAATGGAAGGAAGAATCACTTGATGTATCAATGGGATCGCTTAAATTTATCATAATGGTGATAATTAGCACTGTGCTCCATGGAGGGAGGAGTAATGCTGTGGGAGGAAGGGTGGTGGTGTTGTCTTCTGACTGTGTGTGGCCATATATAAATATTCGTTGTTGCCAGCCACTCTCACTCTTATATTACATCCAATGATGGCCAGCTTCACTGCTCTTCCAAAGAAAAAGTGGTCCGAGAAGCTCTCTCATCAGATGAACCCCAGGATGGAGAATAATAAGACACAAGCTGCGCTGGAAAAAACCTTGAAACGATGCAACCTTGAAACGATGCGGGGAAGAGGAAGAGGAGAAACTATCCCAAAAGGTGTTAAAATTAATCACCAAAATAATCACCAACATCAAGCAGAACAACACCGACATCAAGCAGAACAACGCACTATTGAAGATGATAGAGCAAGAGTTGTTAAAAATAATCAACGACTTAAACCAGAACAACAACAACCTCAAGCAGGAGATTGATGGTTTAAAAAATAAAATTGAAGAGTTGGAAGGCCAGCAAAACCTAATGATCACCAGCCTCAAACTGAACTCCCTCATTCCATATTAATTCCACTGTAATTTTCACTAAATATAAGTGTGTATGAATTATAAAAAAATATTGCTTGATGTGGGAGTATGTCTCCCAAGATCCTCCCACAGCTGACTTGAATGGCTCATTGCAGTGCACAGTGCACTGATCTTGTGCACAAAGCCTATTTCCTTAATCCTGGATAGTTTTCTGGCATGTTGGGTATCTCCAGAATGCCTATTTAACCAGGAATACTTTCGTAATACGTAGGCCGCCGTATGTCTAGGCAGGAAGTAGATACAGGAAGAAGTTAAGCATACTGTCCATCAAGGGTCAGTGAGTACATGGCTGGTACCCGCGTGGGACCGAGGGGAGACGCCAGCAGCGTCTGACCTCTGGGGTCAACCGGCGCGATGTTGAATAACAGCTATGACGTGTTCATGACGTCACTCCTGCTACTGCTCATCGAACGAGCTAATATGATTGGTTCCCGCTCATTTGCTGCAATGCTATTGGTCAATTGTAACTCTTTGTGTGTGCCCACGAGACGCCCGGAGCTTCAGGCAAGATTCATTCTTGTGAGGGATCTCTTGCAAAGTGGACGTGTTCTATTCTACCGGCCAATAGACTGAACACCGTCTAACCCTCACCGTCAAGTTAACTCAGCGTCTTTGCGATATACCACACACTCGCCCAGAATCACGAGTGCGAATATATTGTTTAGAAGCCTAAAGTGACAAATCTCCAGAGCGAAACAGACTGGTATCAGGTAACCCCTGGTGACAAAGATCGTCGTGAGTGACCTAGAGTGAACTAAGGCAGTGCCGCCGCCTAAGTAATCTGTGTGTGACATTACCACAGTGTACCTGTACCACAGTGTACAGTGTAGTGCATGGTACCGCCGCCAGCCGCCGCCAGCCACCGCCCTAGCTCCTACGTGACGTCACCACCCCACGCACCGTCAGTGCCAGTGTGTGCGCGTGTGTCTGTCTGTTAAGCATACAGCACGCCCTACTCACGAAATCATCTCAAATTACTGCGAGTACCCTCCGTGTCTACGAGCGAAACCAGCTATCAGGCCACCTACGAGTGCTTGTATAAACGAGTCTGAGTGAGTGCGTAAGGAAAGGTACCTTATCTGTAAGTACAAGATCTTGTCATTGTTTTATTGTGTCTGTGTTGATCTGAGGGGTCAACCACAGTTCTCACCTTCTGATACCTGTCACAGGTTATAGGTGAATCGAGGGTGTATGCATGTTTATCTGTGTGTTATCACTGCATTTCACTCGTCTGTGAATGTGAGCTTCACATACACCACACATTTAGTTATTGTGTGATTATTATTGTGCATGTTATTGCCTGTCCCATTGACAGTGTATTTGTTGATTTATTGCATATCATCATTACCGAGTATCCAGTTGGAACTCTTGTGATCCCTTTGCATACCGGCAGTTAGGTTGCCGTGTTAGTGATTGGCTGTCAACTGTGTTAAGTTAGGTGTTTCTCCACGAGTGGATACGAGTCGATTAGCCAGACGGCAAGAGTCTCGCTAATACAACCATAGCTTTGCTGACGCCAATCGAAAGTAAATCAAGCACCCTGTGTATTAGTGGTTAAGTTAGTAAATAAACTACTGTTAAGTTTTATGCGGTGTTTCTGTTGAACCACTTCTGAATACTGTCAATATTACTCAAGCCTTCAGCTCTAAGTGCCTTCAACACCGAGTTGCCTGTAAGTCTCTAAACTATAAATTTGATGAGGACCCTAGGAGTCCCTTAAAGTGTTACATCATTGAGGAGATTCCAACAACCAACATGGATCAGGACCAGGTGAGGCTAGTCTGAGAAGAGACCCACAAGGACTCTAACTCGACCTTGCTCCCAGGCCCTGTACGGTTGCTCTCGTATTTTCTTTTTTGCTAATTCCGACAGCTTCGTGAAGCGTCTGCCACATGTACATTGGCGACGTACGCATTGCAGTCGTGACAGCAAAAAAAAGAAAAACCACCACACTTTATTTTTTAATTTTGTCTTTTTTATATTAATTTGGACAACACCATGGGTTGATATTAGTGTGATTGATACTTGATCTACTTGGTCAAGGTTTCCAGGTAAGCAATCAAGTCTGCACGCTAATTCTTCTTCTTAAGACCAACGAACACCATCTTTGTGCCTGGAATAAACTTCTTGGGGTTGGTCAAGTAGATATCCAGATTACCTTTGTCCCACGTGATATTCTTGGCCTTGTTGGCATAAGTGTAATTATAGCCAGAAGCCTGACCAGTCTGGTGGCCGAAGATGCCATTGAGGTTGAGTCCAGTCTTGTGCTTGCCGTTTAATTCAACAGTGTGACACTGTGCACACCTCTGCATGAAGATCATCTTACCTTTTTCCCTCTCACCCATATTCTGAAAAAAGAAAAACACACATTAACTTAAAAAGTTAAGGTGTAAGAATCTGCCGCCCTTAATCATATAGTTTGCCTAAAGATCTTTTTGTTTTTTGTTACTCTATAATTTTATTGTGTGATATTTATTTATTTATTTTTTTTTTTTTTATTTTTATTTGGAGTTGATTTCATGTATCATTAACAACATTATAGTTAAATTTTTAAAACATCAATTTCAAATTATAAATTTCAAATTATTAGTGATTACACCTGAAATTATATCCAATTTTCTCAAACCAACGAAAAGAGAGAAAGAGAACCCTGGCCAAATATAACCAGGTTATCTCTGGTGGTGGCATACCAACACTCCACAGAGGTTAACAGCGAAATAAAGGCATTATAAATCTCAGTGTCATTATATTGGATGGAACTGGTGACACACATCATCTCATTGATTGTATGTAATAATATATAAATTATTAATTGGAATTCTTCCATACATGAATTTTTTTTAAATTACAAATGTGATAATATCATACAAAGGACACTTTTTTTCTTTGTTTTAGGATTTGGATTTATTCTGCGAGCACACTGCACAATCTGGATGATGATGTATCTAATCAGCTTCAGCTTCAACCAACTAACTATTTGATTTTTTTACAACACATATACATTTATTTAAATAAAAAACATTTTTTTGATTGTTTTATTTAATGAATGTTGGTCTCAGGATTGGTTCACCCCCCTTTCTATGACAAAGTTGGTTAAAGAATAATAAGTATTTTCTATTTGATGGGTCATTAGAATTTTTCGAGGCTAGTTTTAATAAATATGGTTGTAAACTCTTTAAAACCAGTTTCATCTCTGAAAGTGTTTCATTAAAGTTAAGGTATAGGGTAACTGGTGTCATATTCGTTAAATATCCAACTGTTTTCCATAATATATCTTTCTATATACAAATCAGTGACTGCCAATTGCTCCACACCATATATAAAACTTGTTGCGGCTTCTAAAAACAGCCTGTCAGTTTGATTACCCCAAAATAAGATTTGGGCATACTTACGAGAAAATTCCCTAAGGCTACATTTTAGATGATGCATATTCAACACAAACACTCTTTTTACTGTTTGCTTACAAAGTGGACACAATATTTCATCTTTGTAGATAATTTTCGATAAAAAAGAGTACATCCCATAAGAATTATTCATATATCTAAGGCAACCATAATTATTATAATCAAATTTTCCTGTTGATTTTTTATCCAACAAAATTTTGGCGGATAATGTAAACATACATTGAGGACAAATACTGTGACCACATCCAACCATATAATCATCAAACATAAAAACCATGTCACCTGACCCATTCATATCTAAACAAATTGGGCAAGATACAATTTGATGATGAATGGTATTTTTCTTGATGATAGTTTTAAGGGAACCGTGTTTAATTGATACATCAATGACAACGTCCTTATTATCAGGTCCCCAGAGTCGGTTGGACACCAGGTTTCTTTGGTATTTTTTCAAAAATGGTATTTTAACCATGACTGTAGAATTATTCTTAGTTTCAAAACACTCGTCTTGTCTAAAATCATGTTCATTTTCAAACAGATTTATATCGATATCAATTGATCTGATATTTGGTGAATAATTAATTAACGATACCTTTTCTGCTTCTGTCATAATTTCTATGATGTTTCTCACTTTGATATTCTGCTGTAATCTTGACCTTGTAGGAGAAATCTTGCACGTCGAAAAAAGTTGGCAACCTTTTGAAGTTTTTGAATTCAATATCTTATATTTTTTTTTTAAATGTCTTCTCTTTTGACACTTACCCAGGGATAATTCCATATTAAACCTAGAAGAAATATGAAAGATAACATTAATATAAATTGACCAGACCACACACTAGAAGTTGAAGGGACGACGACGTTTCGGTCCGTCCTGGACCATTCTCAAGTCGCTTGTGATTACTATTCTCTACACCTTACTTTCCTCCTCACCTCTCTCTTGCCTATTTATTTCCCGTTCTCTACCTCCTCATCACAAGCGACTTGAGAATGGTCCAGGACGGACCGAAACGTCGTCGTCCCTTCAACTTCTAGTGTGTGGTCTGGTCAACATACTTCAGCCACGTTATTGTGAATCTTCGCCTGCATATTAATATAAATTAAAAAAAATGAGAAGAAATGGAGTTGTAAGGAAGGGGAAAAAAGTTCTTTATTCCATAGTTAACTATTCTAAAAAAAAAATAATAATAAAAAAGAAACTGCACTTTCTCCAGTTAGGGTAAATAAGAGTAGGAAGGAAGTAGTAGTAGTAGTAGTAGTAGTAGTAGCAGTAGTAGTAGTAGTAGTAGTAGTAGTAGTAGTAGTAGTAGTTGTAGTAGTAGTAGTAGTAGTAGTAGTAGTAGTAGTAGTAGTAGTAGTAGTAGTGGTAGAAGGGTAGAGATAAAATTTCTTCAATTAGTAACTGTGGTCTCTCTCACCTCAATCAGTTCATAAAGTTTTAGGGGAAAACCACTGACTGGTTCACTCTGTTGTCAGGATTATTTTATAGACTCTACTCAGATAATCATCACACAACAACAATTGACCAGGGAGGGCGGAGGAGATGTTATTTATGTTAGTGACACTGTCTTTTTTTTGTCATAAAGGGGGGGAAGGGATCTATGAAAAAATAAAAATATATAAGTTAGGAGGTTTAACTGTTCTTTTCATTGTTATGATGTCTTTGACATAATTTTGTTTAAAATTTTAACTCTGATACCAAAGGGGTAGACCTGTCTAGAAAATTTACAATTGCTGGCAAATAGTCTCTTTCCCAGTTTCCACCAGCCAATCCACACCCAATTAACGATGGAAAAATTACCAAACTGTATTTTCCATTAGATACTTGCTCTGCTAATTTATTTAGACCTTCATTAAACCAATAAATCCGGTTTTTTATGTATCTTTTAAAAGACCAGAGAAAAGTTGATGATCGATAAAATATCTAGGATTTCTTCCTTTAGTTCCAGCATCGACAATACATGACTGCAACTGATGTATGAGTCTTTTACTATAAAAGTTTTGATTTTTCTCCTTCCCCATATAAAACTGCCCAAAAACATTTACAAGTACTGGTCCCTTTGTTACAGTGTTAGGATAACAAATCTCAATATTTCCTGGTTGAGGTCTATGTTCAAGCATCACACGGTTTAGAGTGCCTATTGCCCGGCGTCCTGTATAAGAATCACAGTATGGATATATCTCAGCAAAAATCTGAGAAAGTCCATGAGATTTAACAGCTACACAGTTGAGTATTTGTACCAGCGCTATATTGGGGCTTCTATATGCAGGGTCAGTAATGTCTCCATTAATAAACTCCAACAAGTTATCTACAAAGAAGAAAGAAACATTGGTTATACCATTATAGTCCATAATTATCTTTTATATAATAATGTATTAAATATTAGTTGTCCTGTCCTGTCTTAGTCATAAAGACAATTAACATACTACAAAAATCATTTTATTCCATATTTAAAAGACATATATATATATATATATATATATATATATATATATATATATATATATATATATATATATATATATATATATGATATATATGGGGATCAAAAGTTAAAACTAAAATATTAGTGTCTTCACCAATAAATTCACTAAATCCATTACCGTTTTTTTTTTCAATAGTTAAATGTTGCTGTTTTAGTTCCTTTCTTGTTAAATTCCTCCATTTCAGTCCACTAGTTTGTGAATTACTCCAAATATTTTCAGTTGTATTTGTCATGACCCGTGTTTGGATTGTAATATATGAAAAACAAAAACTGTTGTAAAATATATAATTATGATATATTTAATATATATAAATGTTTTTCTTTTTTTTATACCTTCTATCAAAATTTCATAAGACTTAACATTTTAGGGTTGATTTTGGTTTCTTTCTTGTTGGTGGTATCCGTTTTCAAGTTGGGATTATATCATAAATATTTAAAAAATGGAAGTCATTAAGGGGGAAAACAAATTTACTAATCCTGATGAATGTGAAACACTAAGTAATAGAATATCTAATCATAATCGTTTTACATTTAATACCCACAAACGTTATTTAGGGAAAGGGGCCTATGGTAAAGTTGATCTTGTTCAAGTACCTACTATTGAACTTCTTGATCCTAGATTACCGGGTCAAATACATGTGTTTCAAAATATTTACCCACACACGGCTTCCAAACTTTTTAAATCTTCTAAGAAGAAACAGAAACGAGGGGGTTTAAAGAATCTACAAACATTTGTGGCTCGAAAGAGTTTTCGCCGGAAAAGGGATTTTTTAAAGGAGATTGAAAACATTGCACGTCGTGATGATAATATCCGAAAGTCATTCTTTGTTCAAGTGTATCGTGCGTTTATGGTCGAAACTACCTATAATGTAATACACTGTCCACAAGGTAAATGTCTATAGTCATCACAACGTACTAAAGTTCCTCATTCTTTGTATAATATTGAGTATAAATGTCCTTTCAAATCGAAATCTATAGGCTACTTTATCGAAATGGAATACTTAAACCCACGAGATTGGATCCTACTAAGGGAAAAAGTCGAGTTATTGAAAAATGATCAATATTGTCGTCGACAATTGCTTACTACAGTTCTTAGACAGCTTATTGATGTTCAATTAGTCTTATATAATACTACTGACAAATATATATCAGGTACTTACTACGATATTAATCCTCAAAATGTATTTGTATCCAATGATAATATTCATCGAATGAAATTAATTGATTATGGAGGCCTTTTTCTTCCTTCTTTAAATATATATTCTATAATCACAGAACCGATGCCAGTATTTCATTCCGAAAATATCTGCGATGTTCAAGTTCAAGTATGTTTATTGAGATAAGCAAGAAATACATCTCAAAGGGATAGAGTAGCTTAGGCTATTTCTACCCCCCTCTACTTCAAGTCCCTCAAGGGGCACACAAATTCAGAGAGTCAAATACACAAATAACATTACAAGAATCCCATTTAACATTGCAGGTTAATATAGTAAGTACAGCATATTACAAGTATCCCATTTAACATTGCAGGTTAATATAGTAAGTACAGCATATTACAAGAATCCCATTTAACATTGCAGGTTAATATAGTAAGTATAGCATATTACAAGAATTCCATTTAACATTGCAGGTTAATATAGTAAGCACAGCATATTACAAGAATCCCATTTAACATTGCAGGTTAATATAGTAAGTACAGCATATAATTGTCACACTCTTGGGGCAAACTTCTTGTAGCTCCTAAGTATACTGTCTATCATACCATTATCACACATCCAAACAATTTGATGTGGTACACTATTTAATTCCTTATTTCTATAGTTTTCAATAAGTTGACACTCTAATACATAATGTTCTAAGGTGTGGGCGTGCGGCATACTACATAATTTACACTCCTTATCTTTTTCACCGACATCAACACCGTATTGCCAGATATATTTGTATCCTAATCTTAATCTCATGTAAATTGAATCCTTCCAAGTAGACTTTCCTTTACCATAGGTGAAGGACGAATTTGTATTTATTATTGAATAATGCTTAAGTGTGTTACTACTGTCCACCATTGCCATTCTCCTTATCATTTCTTCACCCTCTTGGATCATCTTGATTCTTGTTTTTATTTGTTTCAAGGTTAACTGACATATAACATCAACAAGAGGTTTTTCAGTGGCTCTTTTCGCTATGTCATCAACTACCTCATTCAACAGGATTCCCACATGTGAAGGAATCCACATGAATCTTACTTTATACCCAGTTTTTTCTAATTTCTTAACATTCTCTCTACACTCTATCACAATATTCTGATATACTGGGCGTCTGCTATTTAAAGACTCTAACGCTCCTCTGCTGTCAATAAAGAAGCAAGCATTTTTACCACATTTGACTACTTCCTGTAATCCTGCTAATACTCCTTGGAGTTCAGCCTGCATTGAAGAGACATTGTCAGTTAAGCGGCGTCCAATAACAGTATCTACAGTGCCGATGTCAGTGTACTCCCTGATCAAGACTCCACATCCTGCCTTCCCATCCCTAGCTACTATCCCATCACAATATACATGTAGAGTGTTTTCTGTGGGCAGTTTTCTAATTATACAATCATATGTCGCCTTCAGCTCTCCTATTTCATACATACATTTTTTCTTTGGAAGGGAGTAATTACTACATCTACATTACAATCCTCCCATGGTGGTGTGAATTTTCTCTTGGGCACCGCAATACACTCTGTAATAACATCATACTTTATAACATTAGCACATAATGTTTATGTTATAACAATGTTATAACAAATGTTATAACAATGTATAATGTTATAACAAATTAGCACAATGAGATAATCCTTTCCCTTAAAACCAAGTCTAGTGCCCTTGAGGAGATTCCGACATTAATTTACAAAAAAGCCTCCAGATCCTTAGCCCCTGCAATTACATTGCTCTTCAACAAGTCACTTGAACTCCAAACCTTCCCAGATATTCTAAAAAAAGCGAGAGTAACCCCTGTCCACAAATGTGGTGATCTCACTGATGTTAACAACTACAGACCTATTTCAATCCTGCCTAACTTATCAAAAATTTTTGAAAAACTAATCTACAAGCAGCTTTACTCTTATCGAGCCAAGCACAATATACTTAGCTCTTGCCAATATGGCTTCAGACCTAAAAAAGCACTAACGATGCACTGATTAGTATGATTAACTTAATTCATGCAGCTCTTGATAAAAATGAGTTCCCTGTTGGGTTATTTGTGGACCTGCGTAAGGCTTTTGACACTGTGAACCACCAAAACCTTCTTCTTAAATTACATCATTATGGAGTCAGAGGACTCTCCCTGCAATACCTCAAATCTTACCTTACTGATAGACTCCAGTATGTTTCTGTGAACAATTCAATTTCTCCTACCCTACCCATCAACATTGGTGTTCCTCAGGGCAGTATACTTGGCCCTCTCCTCTTTCTCATCTACATTAATGACCTTCCAAATGCCTCCCAACACCTTAGACCAATTCTATTTGCTGACGACACAACCTTCATTTACTCCAGTCCTGACCCCCTTGCTCTAAATGCCACAGTAAATACCGAGCTTAATAAAGTCCATCTTTGGCTAACTGCCAACAAACTCACCCTTAACATTGACAAAACTTTCTATATTCTGTTTGGCAATAAATCCTCTAACCAAATAAATCTCAAGATTAACAATACCCAAATTTGTAACAAATTAGATGGCAAATTCCTTGGCGTTCTCATTGATCACAAGCTTAATTTCCAGGGACACATTCTAAATATATCAAAAAAAGTTTCAAAAACTGTTGGCATTCTTTCTAAGATCAGATATTATGTACCCCGCCCTGCCCTGGTGACTCTCTATTACTCCCTCATCTATCCATATCTCAACTATGGTATTTGTGCTTGGGGTTCTACTACCCAAAATCATTTACGTCCTCTAATTACTCAACACAAAGCTGCTATTAGGACAATATCCAACTCTGGCCCTAGACATCACTCGGTACCCCTACTCAAATCTCTCAATATGTTAGATATTAAGTCACTGCACATTCTCTCATGTGTATTATACATATATAAAACGCTGAACTGTAATGCCAATCCTGACCTCAAAAGCTTCATTGAAAGCTGTAGCAGAACCCATGAGCACCACACCAGAAATAAATACAGTTTTGATATTCCAAGAGTACGACTTAACCAAACTAGAAATGCTCTACAAATCAAGGGACCCAGAATGTGGAATGACCTTCCCAACCATGTTAAAGACTGTACCTCTCTCAACCAGTTTAAGATTAAAACTAAACACTACCTGATAAACTCCCTGTAACCTACCTTACCCCTCTATTGTCAACCCATGTCTTATTTTTTTTTTTTTTTCTTATTCAACGCTGTTTGCCTACATATTGTATTTGTGCTGCTTTTCAGTCATGTTCCCCCCTTTTTTTGTACCTTTATTTGTTTCTGTTCTCAAAACATTTTATTCTTTTTGTTCAATTAGCATTAAGTTTTAGATATTAATGTTTTCTTGCCCGAAACGCATTGCGTAATAGTGGCTTTAGGCATTGTATGTACTAGCTCTATCTATAAATCGATCAACTTATGTAAAATCTCTCTATGTATGTACCTTTCCTGAATAAACATATTTATTTATATTTATTTATTAATAAGTTATTCTTATGTTTGTTTTTACTGATGACGGTAAATGAAAAATCAATTCTCCAAATTTCATTCTTTATTTCTTAGTCTGACGCGACACTTGAGCGCGTTTCGTAAAACTTATTACATTTTCAAAGACTTTAGTTACACACACTGAACAGAGTTTAAACAGCTTTTCTTTTTTATACCTGCATTTGGGTGAGGTGACATGTTACAATGGTTTGGGGTGAGGTGAGAACAAACACAGAACACGAAACAATGGGTATAAGCTAAAGGGAAGAATAGATCTGTAACTGCAGAAGGCCTATTGGCCCATATTTCTTGATGTTTCTATATTGGAGCGGAGTCTTGAAGTGGGTAGAATATAGTTGTGCGTTAATTGGCTGTTGATTGCTGGTGTTGACTTCTTGATGTGTAGTGCCTCGCAGATGTCAAGCCGCCTGTTGTCGCTGTATCTATCAATGATTTCTGTGTTGTTTGTTTCTCTTCTTCATCATACACTGTTCACTACTTCCCACCTTTTGAACCGAGAGGATAAATTCATTAGCTCCCCCACCTCTCATTAATCTAATGGCAGAGGCTACATTTATCTCTGAAATTCTATCTCCAATACTCTGCAGATTAAGCTCCATCCTCATTATCTCAATCATAGCATTTCTTGGGCATCCTAAGATAATTCTCATGGCTTCATTTTGTACCTTCTCCAACTTGCCCATCCCACCTTTACCAAAACAAGAAATGACAGGTGCAGCATAATCAATAAGAGATCTTACAGTACTCAAGTATATCATTCGTAGCACAGGGACTCCCACTCCCTTTCCACAGCATGCCAAGGCCTTCAGAGGTTGTAATCTCTTCCGACATTGACCCAACAGTCTGTTCATCTCAGCTTCCAAACTCTCTTGGGTATATCCAACATATATGCCTAAATATTTATATATATTAACTCTCTCTATATTTTTACCGTTTATTTTCAATATAATGGGCCTCCGACTTCTACATTCAAACTTAGTTTTGTTTTCATTAACCACCAGTCCCATATGATGACACAGGTATCCGAAACAGGTATTGGTGAAACACATGTGAAGAACCTCTCACACACTCACAGCTCCCTGACAAGAGGGAGCCAGCTTAGCTTAGCTGCCAACACCCACACATCGTGTCAGCAAGGCGGACAGCCCGCCTGCTTTCATACCTCTCACTGTATTTCCCACTTCCATACTTCCCTTCACCTATGCCTCTCCTTCCTCTTTACTCCCAAAAAAAAAAAAAAAAAAAAAAAAAAAAAAAAAAAAAAAAAAAGGTATCCGAAATTGTCCAACATTGTTTGAACCTTTGAAATATCTTTGCCCTGAAACAAAATATCATTGGCATATATGATTGGAGTTACCCCATTTGAGTATCTCTCAGATGCTACCTTATTCATTAGTACATTAAACAGGGTGGGACTCAACACGCCTCCCTGAGGTGTGCCGAGTTCAAAAGACCTCACTCGTAAAGATAATCGCCTATCCAGCGCAATAATCTCCCTTTAACACCAAGACCAGCTAATTCATATAAAATAACCTCTTTGTTGGCTTTATCAAAAGCTCCTTGTAAATCAATAAAAATTCTATAATAATCATTTTCATTAGCTAGACATTTAATAACACAATCAGAGGTACTTTTTCCTTTGAGGAACCCAAACAAATTACTAGACAACTGATCACCTATTATATATAAAAGTCTATTTAAAATGATCCTCTCCATAATTTTACAAAAACACGAGATTAAAGACACAGGTCTGTACTCTCCATTGGCTTTAGGGATAGGGATGATCATAGCTTTTTTCCATTTACTGGGAATACTGCCCTCTTTATAACTAATATTAAAGAGGTCTAAAAGCGGGCTTTTCGTCATAATGGCAAGTTCATTAAGTATTTCATAAGTTACTCCATCCTCCCCAGGGGCGGTAGATTTCCCAACTTTAATCGCCGTTATTAGTTATTCTCTGGTAATACCTGTGCAAGTGACATCACCACTGTTACCTGCTGTAAGTATAAAATCCATTCTTAGATCTTTCCAAGAATCTAATGACTCTCTCGTTACAGCGGGTAATGAACTAAGTTTGGCAGCTTCCGCCCATTTATTTACAAGACCATTTGCAATTTTTTGCGGGTCAGGATGTGCAACAAAATTATGCTTTTTACCCCTTATTTTATTTACGTCTTGCCAAATTTCTTTCAAGTTTCTGTTACTCCCAACTTTCTCTGCAAACTCCTGCCAATACTTGCTCCTAATTTCCTTTCTCTTCTCCCCACACAGCCTAGCAACTGCTAGTAAAGCATTCTTCCCTTCCTCAGTCCTACCATTCCTATTCCAATTCCTGTGAGCTCTCCTCATTGTTAATGTCCACCCCTTAAGCATCTCGTCATGTGTATAATTTCCTTTTCTGGGGGATGTTTTTTATACTAGATGTTTTCCGGTTCAATGTTGCATTAAATACATCTACCTCCTTAACCCTTTAACTGCGCAACGCGCCTGCAGGCTCGCGTCTGGTTTGCGCAACGCGCCTCTGGGTATTTGTATTTTTCACGTTCGATTCAAAACTCCCGCGGCTACATGGGGTTCACATCAGCTTCCTCGGGCTCTTGTAAACAGACGCCATCTTTAAAAAAAATCGTGGTCCACATTCCCGGGTGTGGGAGCCTCAGTAGAGAGTGAGCAACCAAGGCTGGCGCTCGCAGCATAAGCGCACAGCACTGCTGTTCAGCGTGTGACCACAGCATCGCCTAATAATGTCATAATATATATATAACTTGTATTATTTAGCCATGATAGTATTATAGAAGAGCCTGAGTGTGATAATGACTGGGTACAATGCTCAAATATCAGTGATTCAATGCTGTTCACGATGTTCACAGCGCTTGCCACAGCACCACAGCATTATTTCGTCCATCTAGGAATCTTCAAACAAATTCTTAGGTTCCTTCTCAAAATAAACGTATGGTCAATTATTCATTTACAGGAATTAGTGACCAGGATTGTGGTTATAATTAGCGTTGTGCGTAGTGTTGTGGAAGGAGGAATTTTGGTGAGGGAGGGAGGGCGAGAATTGAGGTAGCCTCATTGCGTGTGTGTGTGTGTGTGTGGCTGCCACTCTTGTTTTGCTCACTATACTAGCTTAGTGGTTCGCTATGGGCAAAACATGTTGTCATGGGTATATATAGTGTGTATATAGTGTAAGAACAGCAACAGGAGAATGTTGAGAGGAGCTATTTTGGTGAGGGATGTGACGTAATCGTAGCGTCGTCTGCTGTGTGATTTTTCATGCAGTGTATGGTGGCCACTGTACTGTTTGGACACAATACCGGC
This sequence comes from Procambarus virginalis, assembly GCA_020271785.1. Taxonomy (NCBI): domain Eukaryota; kingdom Metazoa; phylum Arthropoda; class Malacostraca; order Decapoda; family Cambaridae; genus Procambarus; species Procambarus virginalis. The sequence goes on from WNGS01136352.1 coordinate 34,921, forward strand.
TTACTTGCATAGTTCTGGTAAATAAAACATGTAGATAGGTATATAGAACATGTGTAATAAGGACTATAACAGTATGGTGGGAGGAGCAATGTTGGCGAGTAAGATGTTGGAGTGAGGGAGACTGGCTGGGTGTGGCTGCTCTCACTCGAGGTGTTCTGAATGTGTTCATGGCCAAATGCTCCTATTGGCCCATACGAGGCAGCTGCTATTGGCCCATACGAGGCAGCTGCTATTGGCATATACGAGGCAGCTCCTATTGGCCCATATGAGGCAGCTCCTATTGGCCCATATGAGGCAGCTCCTATTGGCGAAGCAGCTGCTACGCGATGTTCTGAATGTGTTGATGGTAAATGTATATGGTGTGTGACAGTGTATAGTGTGTACATATGTTGTAAATATACATAAATGAACATGAAACATTGGTGTGAATAACTGTATGATGGGAGGGGGCAAAGTTGGCGAATACAATGTTGGAGAAGTGAGGGAGGGCTGGCTGGGTGTGGCAGCTCTCACTCGAGGTGTTCTGAGTGTGTTGTTGGTGAATGTATATAGTGTGTGACAGTGTATAGTGTGTAAATAGATTGTATATATACATAAATTAGCATGATACATAGTAAATATGTGCTGCATATGTGTACACAAGTGTCATGCACGTAACACAGTGTCTTCGGACAGTACGGATGTTTTACATCCATAATATAGTGTATGTGTTCACTATACATAGGATTAGCACGTAAAAACAAATAAAATGTATTTGGAACTGTGCGAAAAAAATGAACGAAAATATATTCGCGGCAACTCGCGCGCCCCGCCCTGAGCACCCCACCCGCCCCGGGAGCTTACGGCACGGGAGCACGGGGAATGATGACGTCACGCCCCAACTTACGGACCCCATAGCAGCCAAAGTAGGTACAATTTCGACCTTTTTTTTACATAGCCATACTGAGGGAAGAGGTTTTGACACTTTAAAAAGAAAAAAGAATTTTTTCCAGAGAATTTATTTCCTGCGCACCACGGGGGTGTCATATTTGGAGGCAATGCAGTTAAAGGGTTAATTAAATCTTCAAAAAATGTCTGCGATGTCTTTTCTAAAAAAATATCTAAATCAAAACTCAATTATAAAAGATATGTTCAATATCTTTCTAACCGATATTTTACACGTTTGTCCAAAAGAGATAAATACAGCGTCATTCCTATTATGTATGGTATCATTGTAGCCATGACAATGTGTGTGATGTTAATGTGGGGTTGTGAAAGACGAGATAAAGTATGCCACATTTTAAGAAAAATTATTCAGTCATATAATCCAACATTATTTTTGAATGTTGTCTATAAAAGTCAAGAGATACAAAAAAATATTATAGAATTGCTTAAAACATCAAACATCGTTGAAAACCTAACCCTTTAGAGAAAAAATGAATGCCAATTTTGATTTCAATGATATGGAATTAGATAATCTTGATACTTTGATGGAACCTCTCTTAAAGTACATTTCTCCAGAACACCTTTTAAACACAGTCCATCCGAATTTATCGATATAACATAGAATTGAAAAATGGCGTCAACTGGAAAAAAGTAAGTATGTAGCATGTTGCTACAAATGTCACCAGTCAAATAAACCACTACACCTCCTCCAAATACCAACATTACGAAGACTTGCAGATGAGTCAATCGAATCTCATCACTTTTGTGATGACTGTATTAAAAAATGACGATTTATGTTTATTCCAATAAACTCTTAAACTCATCTACTAACTTGCATATAACACAAAATAAAAAGAAATATAAAACTATAGCCTATGTCATTCCAATATATTCATTTAATATGGATTGTGAAACTGTAAATTTTAATAATGCCCATAAACACAAACAACAACAACAACAGTATAAAATTGTTTTGCCTCATTTACAATATATTATAATTTGGTACTTAAACGAATCTTATGTTCCTATTGACCAGGTAAAATTTCAACAATTAGTGAGTGTAGCTTCTACTTTATTATTCAGAATTAATACAGTAAAAGGAAAAGGAAATCTCCCATCCTTAGAAACATGTATATCATCCATGTTAACTTCTGTTTTGGGGTATTCACTACGTTTCTTGATGTCATCTTTTATTAAACTCATCTATCAAATTCCACATATTGTAATAGAATGGGATAATGATAAGATTTTATCACATCAGTTACAAAAAGAAGGGAACCAAATTTATTTTCACCACAAATATTTAAGGCATTTGATATAGATATATGTTAATTATACTATTGTTGTACAAGAGTCATGGGTTTATAACCTTAAAAGTTGTTCCCAGTAACCCAAAATACTTATTATACAAACGCCTGTTTATCTCACTATGAGAGACCCAGCACATGCCCACATAATTAGTTGCTGGATGAAAGATTCAAATTAAACACATAACCCCCTTTTCTCTACCTTATCCTCTGGCCTGATAATTAGTAAATTTTCATAATTAAACTAGTACTCTTATTTTATATAAATTGTTCTCATCTGTGTTGGAGCCTGAGAGTTTCAAGTGTAGACATACGACCCAATAAGCTTAACCTGGGCAAGCATAAGTGACATTAGATAAAGCATGGAAAATCTTGTAATCATGACTTGAGGAGTAGGAGTAGGAGGATGAGGAGGGGGGGGGAGGGGGGTATATATTGATGGTGTCAAATAAAAAAAGAGCTTGCTTGCAGGAGTGCGCAGGCCCGAATGCGTCTTCCCATAAAGCATAGTAAAATCTCCTTCAAGTATATAAAAGCGTTATGCCCAGTATTATTACCTCAGTGTTTAGTGGTTCGATGTAGCATATGTCTACAGTTTCTTTGTAAATAGTGATAACTATTTAATATTATTTAATTGTTGACATATACAACAACTATGGATTCGCCACTTTCTATAAATATGTTAATGATGACCCTTGATAACATATACCAAAAAAAGATGAAAGAAAAACTTCCAGATACATTTAGAGCATCATTTCAAAAGATGATTTGTTATGCTGAAAACAGTTTTAAGTCTTCGGAATTGTAAGTATCATTATTATATGTTAATAATATATATGATGTATATATTTTTTATAATATCTGTTATGAGAATAGTGGGCTTGCTATGGGGGAACTGGTACTATTAAGGGGTAAGGGTAAGTAGAATACAGAGGTATCGAAATATGGGAGAACTAAAAGGCCCGGCCCCCAAAATAAAATATCCACAGTAATAAATACTTGCTACTACACCTTGTAAGTCTAGAGATAGATCATTGTACTCCCACACAGGAAAAAGGGATACTCTGTTCAAACTTACTTATTTATTAACCCCTTAACACCCCCATACACAATCACACAAATAACAATATAATACTAACTTTACCACACAATCTTACGTTAAAAAGCCTTGGTCCACTTAGACAGGATACAAGGTTTTACACTGAAAGCAAGCTAGGGTAAAGCTCTACTATAAAACACTTGAGGTAGAGTCAGCTTAGGGTAGGGGACCACGTGTTTACACTGGGACCCCCGTTAGCCTAACAGGTAAGATAAACACTTAAAAACACTTACTACACCCCAGGTATACTACTCTACACATAGAACGATGGGTATGCCAGAAATATACAAAAATGAGTTATGGAGTACTTAACCAAACTGAGCCAGAAATAAAGAATTAAGAGGAAGGAGGAGCACGTCCTAGCACCACAGTCAGCCAGCCGAGAAGGCCGCCTCAGTCCAGACAGCCTGCCGCATGCGTGTGGTGCCGGGAAGAGCCCAATTGATCATACAGCTATACACATTAAAACATCTTCCCCTTATGCCTCATATTGCTACTTTCCTCGTTCTACGGGTAGTTAAACTTATAGCAATGTTACTTAATCCACAACAAGTTCAAGAGTCTAAATGCTTTGTGAGCAACAAGAATAGTCTTACGCCTGGCAGGGAAGATTCCAACAACTTCAGCTCTCGATGCGTCGCATGCCATATTGTAGTTTAATAAGCTCAATTTTGACCTCTGGTTTCCATCTAAACAACCCAGAGTCGTAACAATATCCATACCCCAACAAATTATTACTTTTCATTTACTCATTTTTTTGGTTTTGTAGGTATGAAAATATTTTAAAAACATTGAAAGAAAAAAAAGAAGATAAAAAGAATAAGTGCAAATGTCCCACATGGAATCCAACCCTGCTATTCTTCATGACATAAAGGTCAACTGCTATGGCCCTGATGACACAATCTACAACAATGATCCGGAAGTTTGCAAAAATGTTCCTCGTGGTGTACCACTCTTGGAGTTTAAGGGACAGTTTGATTTAGTGATCTTTGCCAATAAAAAATTTACTGGTGGTATTGGTGATGAGGATGATAAACAACCAGAAACAAATGACCTGTGGAAACAATATTGCTTAGAAGATCCCAGTACTATTACTTCTAAAGTAGTTTGTATGACTAAAGTGAATGGATGAATTACTCCCAGTAATTTTTTAATTACTGGGAGTAAAAGTGTTCATATGTTAATTGGAGAAAGGGAAGACATTGAGCGGTATGATGGAGAACACTATGTTGTTGCTAAGGTTGTGGCCAGATCACTGTGGGATACACTGAATAATATGGATATTATGAATCGACATTTGGTATATAGTATCTTACACTATACTAAATGTACGGCTGTGTGTGAGCTTCTTCAACCTGACAACCAGCATATTGTTAACCTCAGTCACTTGGATAAGCATCAACTCAACGTTATCTGTTTTACTTCATTGTTCAATGAATATGAAGAGACTAGCCTTCTTGCATTACCTCCACACTACACACTCAACCTGTTTACGGCAATAGGCTTTACATCTCCTGCCTATTCAATAATTGAAGCAAAGGATGTAGTGAAACACCAGAATAAGGTAAGCAAACAATAAGTCTATTGAATAAAGAAGTGCGGATTTATATTGTCACATTTTTATATACAATTTCTTTTGTGAAACTATATTATTAAATTATATTTACAGGTGCGAAGTGATCTTTATAAAGAAGGTGAAGTTTTTTATTTTCTAAATGAGAATGAAAAAACAATTGGAATGGTAAAAATAAAAAACAAGATGGTATGTAATACTTAGAGCCTTGAGGGAAAAAGCAGTTTATTGTTTTTTATCCAAGAAAAAAAAAAGCAAAATTGGAGTTTAGACAATAATATTCACTTAACTCAATTACGACTAAATGAAATTCAGAAATGGCTCAAGTTCTCGAATTATATTTTACAAAGATGTAAGGTAAGTAAGATGGGTAAAGCACCTACCTACTCTGTTTTCATACAAAAACTCTCTTATGAAATTATTTATTTGAAAAATTAGGTTGAAAAATAAGGGATTCATGACACTAATAAATAATTATCATTACTTTCAGGAAATGGGGAAAAGTTTTCTACAGTGGCTAAATGAAAAAGTAGAAAAAAAACACATTGCTGGGGAAGATATTAGGCCCCAATTTCCAAACATATGGAGCAAGTTTCTTTTTGAAAACAATTTGACTGACAATTTTGAAGAAGATGACTGCAATAAATGAAGAAGAATTAGGTATTAACTTTATTATACAGTGGAAGGCATTGGGAAAACAACTAACTCATTTATTTAATAATACAAATTATCTTATTTACATTCAATTTTTCAACAAAAATCCGAACGGGGTGAAATAAGAGGAACCAAACCACGTGGGCCCTATCCTTAGTGGATATATAACATGATCATGGAAACAGTATGGGTTAGATAACACTGGCTATAAAAAATCTATGTAAAAAATGTAGTAAAATTTCCACAAATACAATTTTTATTTTCATCACAGGATTTCCACTTGGTTCCCTGTATTTTTCTTCCCATTATTTCAGCTTTGGGCCAATTAATATGATCAAATTCAATTATTATACAATCATATTGTTTTATTTTATTTCATGAATGTTGGTCGAAGGATATGATTGGTTTACATTATTTGAAAGTGTTTCATTAAATGTTAATTGATATCAACAGGAAAAGGAGGAGGAGGGGGGGAGATTGTATATGAGAGAGAGAGAGAGATGCCTCTTTCAGTCACTAACTAATCAGTCTAATACAACACTCACATTTTGTTTTCATGGCAATGAGAGAAGAAAAAAATCGTTTTGAAACTTTTAAGGACTGTGACTTCAGTGTAAACAGTCATGTACTTGCAAAGGCGGGTTTCTATTATACTCTTAAAGCAAATCTATTAGAATGTTCAATGTGCCATTTTCAAATTGATGCCACGAACGAAAACCAAGATGAAAATAGAATCATCGCTTTACATAAGAAAGAGAAACCAGAATGCACATTTATTCAGAACGTGAAAAAGAAGTTTGATTCATATGACAGTTTACGGTTTGAAAAGGAATGTTTGGATACTTACATAGATTGGCCACTTGAATGGTTAAAACCATCTGATTTGGCTCGTGATGGCTTTTACTACCTGCGAACAAATGACCATGTTGCTTGTGTCTTTTGTCGAGGCATTGTTGGTGAATGGGAAAGAGGAGACACTCCCAGAGGCGAACATCTGCGCCACTTTCCCCATTGTCAATTCATTCGAAACAAACCAGTTGGAAATTTTCCACTGATATTTAATGAAATATTCGAGGGTTATTCCGTTCCACTGAGAAATAAGGGAACAGATGTCTGTGGTCCAAGTCCTATGACAAACTCTGACGAGTTCAATGGAGTTCACCAGCAAACCAGTGCCAAGCGAAAAGACTACTTAACACTTGAAAGTCGCCTAGCAAGCTTTAACCATTGGCCTGAACGTGTAACACAGAAACCAACTGAATTGTCAGAATCTGGATTCTTCTATTGTGGTTTAAGTGATCATGTGCGCTGTTTTCATTGTGGGAATGGACTTCGAAACTGGGAATTTGATGATATACCTTGGGATGAACATGCTCGCTGGTACCAGGAGTGTACCTTCATCTTCTCGATGAAAGGAAAAGAATTCATTGATCAGGTATGTCAGCTAGATGAGTTACAGTAACTTGAAATGAAGGTTGACTATTATTATACTCTTTATAAAAGTTATTTGTAACATTAACTTTTATTATTCTTTTTTTTCAGGTTCAAAGGGAAAGGCCACCACCTTATGAGACAAACCCTCCAATAACCCATATCAATGAAGATCAACACAACCTTATTAAGGAACTAGATATAACTAAGCACGTTATTTCACTGGGTCTCCCGGAAAAGGAGGTGATGACAACATATCATAATCAACTCAAAAAGACGGGGTACCTTTCTTTAGCATTGAGACATTAATTGAAGCAGTCTTACAGTACATGGATGACGAAGCTAGAAAACTTCTAAATTTAAACCAACAAGTAGAATCATCTACACCTTTAATACAACCTATAGTAGATGAATTGGCATTGGCTACAATGGTTGATGAATTGTCATTGACTGGAGTTGATGTTACCCCAAATTCTGATGGAATGGAGTTGGCTTCTGACCAAAACCAACAAATTGAATCATCTACAACTTTAATACAACCTATAGTAGATGAATTGGCATTGGCTACAATGGTTGTTGATGAATTGACATTGACTGAAGTTGAGAAGTTGATATTATCCAAGCCCACAAATATCTGGTGATTCTAACCCACAACCATTATTTGATAGAATAGCCGCTCTCCCAATATCAGAAGGTAAAATTAGACACAGAGTGATTGAGTGTAAGATTTGTATGGAGAATGAGAGTGAGTTAATGTTTCTTCCTTGTAATCACTTAAACACTTGTTCCAAATGTGCATCAAGAATATCCATATGTCCAATTTGTAGAACCGAGATCAAATCTACTATTAAGTAATTATATCATAGAAAATGATGTTTTAAATGTGTAATAAATAATTATATGAATTTATAACTATGCCCCCTATCCCTGTGCCAGAGAACCAAGAAGATTCATGTCACCGATGGAATTCTAAGAAATTAGAAAACATCATCATCGTCAAGAAAATGTCCACCCTATTAGTATAAGAAGACTTTCAATGATGTCTACTTCTATGTACCAAGAATATTTATTTGTGGGCTGAAAAGCTTCTAATTACCACAAATAGACAGGCACACTATTTTTTTTTGGTAATCATTATTTGTTTATATTGTAATTTATGGAAAAAATGTGTCACTATTTTTTTTTTTATAAATGTATCTCTGAATAAATATATATTATATAAAAGCTATATCCTATCATATTGTATATATTTTTGGTGAATGGCGACGATAACTACCATTGCCCAGAATGAAGTGACTAATAGTGGGAAGTTTCAAAGAAAGGAGAGAGTGTGGAGAATAAGGCGGGAGTTTAGCCAAGTATATTGTGTTTTCACTGATGGAGAAGACAAAGGTGACAACTAATGATAAAGTTGAAGAAACACTCCTCAGATGTATCAAGATGATGGGCACAGACACATAAACAATTTAAGGGAATATTTAAAAAATTGGATATTACTCATGACACTGGATATGTGACATTTGTTGAGTTGTCAATGAACTATTTGAAGGTGAAAAGATGGCTATTACTTGGGGCAGGATAATTGCACTATATGCTTTTGGTGGACAATTGGCTTTGTATTGCAAAGACAAAATATGGAAGACTTGAGCGATAAAATAGCAACATTTATGAGCAAATATGCCAGTGAAGTAGTTTCACCATTTGTCAGAGAGCTGGTGGATGGATAAAAATATGTGAAGAATTTCCAGCAGAAGAAGGTGATGGAAAGTTGTGAATGAAGAATTGAAGTGGAATTATATATTGTGGGATACACTCACAAATTTAATCGAACTTCCCCAAAGTCAGAGAGAAGATTATTATAAAATTGAAAACTATTGGCTATATGGCCATGTGTGATATATAAGACAACCCACAACCTTATATTGTTTATATTAGTTCTCTACTGTGAAGGAAAGAGACCTCGCTTGTAGCTCGCTCATCTCAATTTCATAATATATATATATATAATGTACATGGGACACCTTTTGTTTTAAAACAGATTAGAATTGGTATGTTAAAATGTTCAAGCGGTTTTCAACTGTGATATTTTAGAGTATAATTATAGTGAATTATTGGGATATGTTTATTCTCAACAGGCCTTTTCTGGTAAATTGATTCATACTTATATAGTGTAAAAGTATTATTAAAACATAGTTTTTCATTTCAACAGATATCATTAATCATTTTGGACACTCAGTTTCTCAGTACTGGAACAGAACTTTTCCACAAATGAGGGAATGGGAACTTCCAGTCATGGATGAGAAAAGTGTACGATTTGAGATGATATTACAAATTGAGGGGGAACAGCACACCGAGGCACAGAACAGTGCAGCAGGAACAGCACCCAAGGTA
>WNGS01136357.1:0-23586 GCA_020271785.1 Procambarus virginalis
TGCTGGGGGTTGTGTTGTGAAGATGCTGCTAGGGTTGTATTGTGAAGATGTATAGTGAAGACAGTGATATCTTGGTTGATAGCCTCGTATCACGAATATTGTGTATATGATTTATTCTCATGTTACCGTATATTATTGTTATTTTATATATTGTCAATGTGTGACATACGTTTCCAAGTCTATATTAATTCTGTATCAAAGATGTATGACATGTAATTTTGGATATATATATTAATGTCTAGTTATAGCAGTAGCCTAGTGTCATAAATTTGAGAAACATCCTTGTATGTTTATTGTAAGTAATGGTACATCAATGCTATATAGGTAACATTATGTGGACCATGTTAGAGAGTGTATACATTTAGTTTCCATATGTATTCATCACATGTATACTGAGAAGATTCCATTTTAGTGTTGTACCGAGCATTGTCCCATTGTCAGTACATTATATGAAATTATGGCACTGTGAAACGTTTTCCACTTAGACATTCTTATGATACACATATTGTATATATTTAATATATTTATTATCTTTGTATGCATATGTATAACCGTTGGCGAATGTCGTTGAATCCTCCCCCCCCCCCCCCCCTCCTCCCAAATCCCCCTGTGATGGACTTGCCAGTGTTGCCATCTCTTATCAATGCGAATTCTTTGTGTACTTATTTGTTTTTCATGATAATTTCTTTAATGTATTGAATTATATTTACATATCATTATGTAAGTTTGTGCCTCATACACTTTAAGTTGTTGTATAGTGAATTAGAAGTTCCTGAGTGAGTTTATATAGTAAATGAGTTAGCGAGATTTGAAAGTTGAAGGTCAGTTGACTTATTGGAGTTGGTTACAGTATCGCCTCTCGGCAAGCTTGCCTCAAGAAGTCACTGTTCTCTGATCTCCTCAGGCGAGCGGACCTGTTAGGGTTTAGTCCGTGATTTGTAACTTATTTGGGTAGTGTTGCCTGCTAGAGATATGTATTTATATGGATTATTTTCTGCTTTTGTCCATTATGTATACCAGGTGGTGGGTGATTTTTATGTGTCTTAGTGAGGTGATATATTTTGAGGAACTTGTGAAATGCCAAGGAGCTGTATGTGATATTGTTCCTCTTACCTCATGTGTTTGTTTGACACACCACCACCCTTGTTGGTATTAGCAGCATATAGACACTAGTGTTCCACTGCGCTTGGCAAAGCTCCTGGTGTCAGCTAGTGTTGATTGATGCAGTTTACAGACCTGTATTTGATTGATCATGCCCAATTGTTGAGAAGCTGGATATATAGTGTTAGTGTGTGTGATATTAGTAGAGTGTTTTATTTATTACTGTTGTGGAAGGTTCTTAATGCCAGTAAACTAGAATATTTGATGCTAGCTTTTTACTCCCCTAGAACCTTGATTGATATGTGGCCAGGCTATGTGTTCCAGTGATGCTGTAAGTTACTCCCTTAAGATATGTATATGGAGGTCTTATCTCCCTGACCATAACAAGTAATATGGGGGCCTAGTCCGTGAGCATCAATTAGGTAACTCCTGTTGTTTCAGGATCTTTATGAGATAACTCCTGTGTTTCCAGGACAATTATTGTTGTAATCCTAGTGTTCAGGATTAATAATTATATATGACACATTAGAACTGATCCATGATTATTTTCTAGCTTGTTGTGCCTATTTGAAGTGAATGTTGCGGTATCATTTCCTTGAAGACGCTTTGATGACTTGTGTTTCTGCATATGATTCAGCTTGCAGTCTTATGGGATTCTAGTTATTACTGCACTTGCAACGCTGCACGACAGAGGTAAGCGTTACATTTTTGTTGCAGGGTCATATGCTAATCGAGTATATTCCTATTGTGGTATAATAATTTTTTTTGAAAGTTTCTTAATAATTAATTATTATGGAGCAATTAGTAATTTTGCAAAATCCATCAGTAGGTATGATTAAGATCTTAACAAAATCAGTGTTGATTTGTATGGTAAAAACACTAAAGTTAAAAGTGGCACGCAGAATGATTAAAGCTAAGTTACTGAGAATTATTTTTCTGCATCTAGTAGAAGATGGTTTGTTAGGTGATGAGGTATTTGAAGTTTGATGAAACTTATTATTATTTGAAACCCTGATGAGTTTGAGAGTACTGCCAGACTAAGAAGGTAGGAGTTAGAACTTCAGCTAAAGCAAGTTGAGCTTGAAAGGTTTAAGTGTGAAGAAGAAACTAAACATAGAGAAGAGAAAACTAAGCCGAGAGAAGCAGAGTTAGAGACATTTAGAATTAAACAACAGATGGCTGAGGCCCAGATTAGGCATAAGGAGAAAAAGTTAGAAGCTGCAGCCGCTGCCAGTAGTAAGGGTTCTAAGGGAAGTTTTAGTAGAAGTAGTCACAGTAGTGGACTTTAATACCCTAAAGGGTTTGAATTTCCAAAATTTGATGAGAGGGACCCTGAATTGTTTTTCTTACACTTTTGAAAGCTAGCTACTAATTTAAAATGGCCAGAAGATTCTTGGGTGACCATTATGTAAGGTCAGTTGTGCGGGAAGGCACAAGAGATTTTCGCTTCGCTCCCTTTCGAAGACAGCTTTCATTACCCCACAGTAAAAAAGAGGATCTTGCAAGCGTATGAACTCAATGCAGAAGCATTAAGACAAGAGTTTAGAGGTCTCAAGCGTGCACCTAATCAGACAGTTACAGATTTTGCTCGAGTAAAAGAGTCCATTTTTGACAGGTGGCTAAACCCAAATAATACTCATGATTTTTTTGTCACTTAAGCAGCTCATCCTAGTTGAAGAACTTTTCTCTTGTTTGCCTGTAAAGTTCACCATGGCACTAGCCACAGGTAAACGTTCTTACAAGGATGTTAATGAGTTAGCTATGTTGACAGATGTACATGAGACGATTTTTAGAATACCGGATAACAATGTTGGCACCTAAAACATTTCCTTCTAGCCAGGCAAAACCTGAGAGGTCAAAGAATAGTCATTATCATGCTAAGTCTGTTCTTACAGCCAGGGCAGACCAAGCATTTGTTAGATCTAAGGGTACTGTTAACCTTAGTAAAGCTACATCAGTTTCGACAAGTTCGACTGATGGGAAACAATGTAATTATTGTCACAAGAAAGGTCATGTTGTTCGTCATTGTTTCAGGTTACATCCGGAATTACGACCAAATGCCTTGGTGGTGAGTAAAAGTAGGCAAGGTCATAATTCTGAGACATTTTGTAAGGGTAAGCCACAGTGGCTTGCTGATTTTGACCCTTACATGATTCATGCAAAAATTGTTGGAGTTGTAGACAAGTGGATTCCTGTAGTTATGTTTAGAGACACTGGTGCATCGTTAACCTTGATTACTTCCAGTATGTTGTCCAAGGTCAAGAAGATTGACCTGGACGAAGTAATTCTTATACAGGGTATAGTTGGGGTAGTGCAACGTGTTCCCCTCATGCAAGTTTACATTAAATCCCCCTATACTCCTGGACTATGTACTGTAGGTGTGTGTGATACCTTACCTATTCCTGGTGTCGATATAATTCTTGGAAATGACATTGCCGGCACTATGATAAACAGTCATCTTCCCATCATGTTCAACGACCCAGGTAGAGTTCTCTCAGAAACGAGTGAGATTGCTCCTGAAGTGTATCCAGCCTGCGCAGTCACCAGATCTCATGTCGCCAAGTCCCAGAGTGATGTTTCCAATCCTACAATTGGAGGGATGGCTGGAAAACCTTCAACGTTAGAACCGGAAATTAACTTGGTTGACACTTTTATGTCTAGGTTGGATGAAGTTAATACAGTTGAGGGAGTTGTGCCAAGTAAGGAAGTTGTACCTCCTGTTACTACCTCTTCCCCTAAGTTTGATGTAAAATTCCACACCTTAACCCAACTTCAACAGAGTGATCCTAGTTGAAATGCCTGTTTTTCTGAAGCTGTTAAGGAGGAGGATGCTTTGGCAGATGATGTTGGATACTTCCTCTGAGATCAGTTGCTGATGAGACGATGGAGAACTAATTTATCTCCCTCTTCAGAGGACTGTGAGAGTGTTATCCAGCTTCTGGTCCCCAAAGCATACGTGAACAAGTCGCCTCAGCTGCCCACGACGATCCATTACGCGGTCACCAAGGGATTAGTCGAATGTTATACCAGGTATCAAAATATTTTTATTGGCCCAGTCTTAAAAAAGATATTGGTAAATATTGTAGAGTGTGTGTAACCTGTCAAATAGTGGGTAAACCGAATCAGAATGTACCTAAAGCTCCCCTGCATCCAATTGTAGTTCCAAGTGAACCTTTTTCCCGCATCCTTATCGATTGTGTAGGCCCTTTGAATAGGACAAAGTCAGGTCATGTATTTTTAATAACCTTAATGTGTGCCACATCCAAGTTTCCAGAAGCTTATCCTGTAAGAAACATAAGAGCAAAGACAGTTATCCATCACTTGACAAAATTCTGTACTTTGTTTGGACTACCTCGAGTTACCCAGACTGACAACGGTAGCAATTTTCGGTCTGCAGAGTTCAAACGATTTTGTGAGAAGTACCAAATAGAACATCGTGTGTCCAGTGCTTATCATCCACAAAGTCAAGGTGCCTTGGAGAGATTTCACCAAACTATGAAGCAGATGATACGAACTGTTGGTGAAGACTCCAGACGTAATTGGGATGAAGACTTACCTTGTATCTTGTTTGCAGCTCGAAATGGTTTACAGCATTCCTTGGGTTGTTCCCCGTTCCAATTAGTTTTCAGACATCAAGTGAGAGGCCCAATCCAGTTGCTGAGTGAAAGGTTGTTGGGAAACGTCTCTCTCCCTGATGGAAGTCGTCTGTTGAGTGAGATCCAGTCGAAGTTGAAGAAGTACCAAGACGTGGCAAGCGAGCACCTGAAGAAGTCACAGTTGAGATGATAACACCATGACAAGAAGTTCAGGGTGAAGTTGAGATGTTTTCAGCCAGGTGATCTTGTTCTTTTTTAAAGTCCAGAGTGGAAACTGCCTTAGCTCATCATTTTGAAGATCCGTTTGAAGTTGTTTGCAGACGATCTGAGTTAACTTATAAAATTAAAAGTCTGCAGGACCCTTCCAAGGTTTTGGCAGTACACATTAACAGGTTAAAAGCTTTTCAAGGCTCCAGGCCAGTGTTATGTGTGGTACAGGACACAGTCACCCCAGAGAACCATATATCTGATGACTTGTCTAATCATACCTTTTGTAATTCTAGCTTTGAGGAGATGATGGGACATTTGGATGAGGTTAAACAGGGAGAGTTGAGAATGTTACTACACCAGTATTGTAATATATTTGGAGAAGTTCCTACCCAGACCTCTGTTTTGAGCCATGATATTCAGCTCATAGACACCACCCCTATTCGTATGCATCCGTATAGTGTATCTCCAGAAAAGAGAGATATTATCAGGAGGGAAGTGGAGTTCCTCCTGGAAAATGGTCTAGTTACGCCCAGTCAGAGTTCCTGGTGTTCACCATGTTTGTTAGTTCCTAAACCGGATGGGAGTTGGCGTCTGTGTACTGATTACAGGCGGTTAAATAAGGTAACTGAAGTAGACACTTTCCCATTGCCTGCGGACATGTAGGGAGGAGGAGGAGGAGTATGTAGGTTATGTTGTGGAGGGAGGGAGGAGCCCCCATACCTGAGAGGATAACAATGACGTCCATTAGTTCCCCCCTACAGGAGGGCGGAAGTGTTGAGGGAGGTATGAGAGAGCAGCCTCTTTCGGATGCTGACCATTACCGTTTTAATCGTTTTTCAATATCTTCAGAGAGGTTTGGGAGATGTTCACCCCAACAGGCCTCTCCCACCACTGCAGATTCGTTAAGGAGGGGGCGACGTTCTTACTTCCGCTAGCTGGGCCTCACCTGCCAACCATCAATCACTTCTCATTGGACTGGGATCGTTTCCCTCCCCTCACACAGAAACACGCCGTTAGTTCACTGCGAGTCTTCATTCAATACACACCATACGGCTCCGCAACATGGAAAGACGATCCTTAACAGCTTGCATGAAATGCGGCGTCTTCTATTTTCCATCACCAAATCAAGTATGCCGTCTTCAGTGCACAAGCTGTGAAAAACTGCAACTAGGCCATTACGACATCAAATACAAGCGATGTCAACAGATTTTCTGTGATAACCGTGAGTGTTATTCTTATTTAATATTCCACAGTTCATTTTATTGCACCCAATGGTGAAATATCGCATGTGTAAACTATTATCTCTCTCTTATAGTGTGAGAACAATTACTCATTCGGCCATTACATTCCTCACAGTTAAATATGATCTTTTTCAATTTCAGTTTACAAAACCGTGAAGTGTCCTTACTGCTCATCTGCCCCGCGAGGAGGACATCGTCGGAATGAAACTTCACATAAACATATGGATCATATATAAATATACTTCTCTTACCTGTATTACATTTTCATCATCATCATAATCCACTTGCAAGCAAACACACATGCATAATAATAATAATAATAATATTTCGCCATTCACCCATGCTGAATATCATTTTGTTCCATTTCAGGTTATAATCCGTACCTCGATCGACGGATGGAACAGATAGACGTCATCGATTCGGTATCCAATCCGTCCCACACTGAGCTAAGGAGAGCTGATGTCACTCGTGAGCATCCCCCGCCCCTTCAACAAGGCCACCCGGGCCGCCAGATATATATATATATATATATATATATATATATATATATATATATATATATATATATATATATATATATATATATATATATCACTGTCACTCTCAGCGCTGCTGGATACCAAAAATATGCACATCGGTGTAGTATCTGCAAAAAAAGAAAAACACATTATCTCTAGAAAGAAAGAATGAAAAGCATATATATATATATATATATATATATATATATATATATATATATATATATATATATATATATATATATATATATATATACTTATATATATATATATATATATATATATATATATATATATATATATATATATATATATATATATATAAATTGTCACGGTGGGGTGTGGGCCGGGGCTCCGATAGCACTCAGCTGCTAAGGGCTCGAAAGGCCGAATACTCAGCCCCTCCGACTCCCGGGAATCACCGGAGTCTCTTTGGTCCCACAGGAGAGGACCAACAATGCCCACCTCCGCAGGTCTTTGCTTCCACCACTGAAAAGGGGTGCCACTGATTCACCCTGGAAGCCCTTCAGTCAACCACGGGGAAACTGCTATTAACAGTCCGGCCTAGACCCGAGGAGGAGTGAAGGAAGACTCAGGCTCACCTTATAACAGTAACTCCCCTGAGTCTTGCCTGCCAGACAAAAAGGTTGCAGGAACTCCTTTCCCGCCTGTCTTCTCTATCTTTTCCTCAACAAGGTCGCCAGCTGGGTTATTATATCTGCACCCCAGCGATGCAGTTCAGTGGGTGTATATATATTGTTTGTTGCCAGAGTGTTGCTACTCCCAAGATCTACTATTGGACTGTCGGCCCAGGGTACTCTACCATGAAGGTCCGCATGGCTTTACCTCTCTCTAGCCACCACGTTACTAGTTGCCGCCATTCAGGCACTAGTACTGATCGGATGGCTAAGGGTACACTTTTATATAAGTCTGTGCTGTTTACCACTCTTCAGGCAATAAGAGCTTATATAGAGAACGTGACGTTCCCTATGTGGAACTAGGATAACTTTAGTGTATGCTCATAGAGAAATATTATAATGGAGGCACACTTAAACACAATAGTAAAATGTGTGAATTTACTGACACAAATTACATGATCACACATACGATTACAAGTAATACATGAAAATGAAAATAATAATAATAAATCTGGAGATCGTCAGCAACTCTTCTTTCACGTCCTCCAGGCTCCTTCAACTGGGCAGAGAGACAGGAGTCACACACTCTCACAGAAGGGCCTCTTCACCACGTCGGCACATCTTCTTCACTGTCCTGCCGTCCACACACACTGTCCTCTCTGACAGTCCTGGACATAAGCTGCCCTGCAGCCTATTCTACTACTAAAGTATTAACGTCCTATTGCCACATGCATAAGTGAATATTGTGGCCTATTTAGCCTACTCACACAAAGGGGTAATGGGAGGGAAAATTGATCTACCTTAACATTCCTGGCTCACGACGCCTGTCCCTCGATGTTGTGAGGTTCCCATGCCTCCTGAGTCGATCCTTGACGATCCAGGAACGTTCCCACAGGTCCTCGGGTGTCGTGAAGCCTTCGCGTCATCGCCGTTCCAATCCCTGAGATTCAGCTATCCCAATCCTGGTTCACCAATGGGCGCTGAGCTAATCGCTATATTCACACACTCGTCCCTTCCACAAGGCGCTGCTCCTTGTCCTAGGAACGGTGTCGTCCCTCCAACACCCTCAGTGGATGTGACTCAGTCACAGCTAAGCCTGCCCGCCGCACCTTCCAGGCCCTCAACGTCCAGCGTCGCCGCCCAGCATCGCCGCCGACAATTTTCCAAGTTTGGCACTTCTCTGCTCAATCAACTTGGTTCCTTTTTGCTTCCCAGAAGCGCGGGGCCTCCAATATATAAGGTGGGCTGCGATGGCTAGCTCTAATCCACTGAGAAAGGCCCGTAAAGCCTCCAATCCTTGAGAGCTGACTGAGGTGCGTCCTGTCGCCTCTACTGTCAGGTCAACTCTGACGTTGGCGCCGCCCGGGGCACTCGGTGACGTCACGGTGGGCTCTGATTGGTCGCCCGTGACCCAAGCCACCCAATCCGCACACGGCTAGCGTCCATTCCAAAACGTCATATCTGCAGTAGGGGATACTCTTTCATTTTCATCAGGGTGCCAATTTCCCTTTACTTACAACTTATAAAGTAACCTTTCTCCCTTAACTGACGGCCGATCTGGTCGCCACACATACCAACAGACTTCTCTGTACCTCAGAGAAGCAGTAGGGAGAGTTGATATGACTCTTAAAGCAGGCAAACGAAAGAGATAGGCGAGGGCACCGTAACATACCCCTCCCCTTAAAATAAGAGTCATATCGGTTAGTAAATCCGGGAGAGGGCATCTGCTACCACATTCTCCCTTCCTTTAATGTGCCTGATTTCTAGCCAGTACTCTTGTAACAGTAGGGCCCATCTTGTCAGCCTTTGGTTCGTGTTCTTCATCCTGTGCACGAACGTCAAGGGGTTATGATCGGTGAACACTTGCACCGGTCTAGTACCTCCACCGACATAGACGTCGAAATGCTTCAGTGCCAGGATCAGGGCTAAGGCTTCCTTTTCCACTGTACTATAAGCCCTCTGGTACTTTTCGAATTTCTTCGAGTAGAATGCTACTGGACGGTGAACTCCGTCCTTCTCTTGAGCTAACATGGCTCCAATCCCCACGTCACTAGCGTCGACGTACAAGATAAAGTCTGACTCGAAGTCGGGCGAAATCAGCACTGGCACTTCGGTTAATAACTGCTTGGTCTTCTCGAAGGACTCCTGGCACGCTTCTCCCCACTTCCATCTAACGTTCTTAGATAGCAATTCAGTCAGAGGGTGTGCCACTGTCGAGAAGTTCTTGCAAAATCCTCTATAGTACCCGATCATCCCTAGATATCGTAACAATTCTTTTCTCGTCCTGGGATTCGGATATTCTTTGATTGCCTTCACTTTCTGGTCTACTGGAGTCACTTTCCCTTGACCCACGATGAAACCTAAGATGAAACCTAAGTATTCTAATCGGGCCTTTCCGAATTCGCTCTTGGCCAGATTAACTGTCAGGTTCGCTTCTTCCAACCGTTGGAATAACCCTGTAAGTCGATTCATGTGTTGTTTCCAGCTATCGGCGTACACCACAATATCGTCTATATACATGGCACAACCGTCCATCCCTCTTAGCACTTCGTTCATCATCCTCTGGAAACAACTTCCGCTGTTCTTCATACCAAACGGAAGTACTTTATACTGGTACAATCCGTCTGGAGTAGCAAACGCTGAGATCTTTCTCGCACTCGGAGACAAAGGGATTTGATAGTATCCTTTCAGCAGATCGATCTTGGTGACAAACCTTGCGTTTCCCACTTGGTCGACGCAATCACTTATTCGGGGCATCGGGTGAGAATCCGACACGGTTATGGAATTCACTTTACGATAGTCGGTGCAAAAACGATATGACCCATCACTCTTCTTGACCAGCACACAGGGCGAGCTCCACTCACCTTTGCTGGGCTCAGCGAGATCATTCGCTAGCAGATATTCCACCTCCTGTCGCATGATCTTCCTCTTTTCAGGACTCACCCGATAAGCGCTTTGCTTGATTGGCTTTCCTCCAAGCACGTCCACCTCGTGCACCACACTCTTGTGCCGTCGGGGCACATCCGTGAAGAGCGACTTGTTCCTTCGTATTATGGTCACTAAATCTCTCCTTTTCCCTTTATCCAGATGACGCAGCCTCTCTTCTAGATGTACCAAACTCTCTGTATTTGACAGGCGCGTACCATCGGCACGGGCCCACTTTCTTTCCTCTGCTGGCAACACTTGGCTCATCTCCATACACAGCCAATTTCCCTTCTTGCGACTGTGTTGCTCCCTTCACTCCCACACTCTCTTGCTCCTCTGGGAAGTATGGCTTCAAACGATTGATATGACATACCTGTGTCTTGTTAGGGCGATTCGGCTTACTGATCTCATAACTTACAGGACCCACACGCCGAACAACCGAGTATGGACCACCAAAGCGTGATTCCGTCACTCTACCTCTCCCAGGTAGCAACATCATCACTCTGGCTCGTGCCTCAAACTCCCTTGGGACAGCCTTCTTGTCGTACCAGATCGACATCTTCTCTTGAGCTGTCTTCAGGTGATCAGCAGCCAGCTCCTTCGCCGTTTTCAGTCGTTCGTGGAATCTCTGCACATACTCTTCCACTGTCACTAATGTTTTCTCTGTCGTCAACTGCTCCTTCAGCATCAATAACGGGCTTCTTTCTTCGTGCCCAAACACTAGCTGGAATGGAGAGAATCCCAGAGACTCAACTATAGCATCTCGGATCGCGAACAGGGCTGGACAGACAGCATCATCCCATTCCGCTCCCTGTTCTGCACAATACACTCTTAAGATGGTCTTCAGAGTGGAATGGAACCTCTCAATCGCTCCCTGCGATTGAGGTCTATAAGGAGACGATCGTAGTTGGGCTATTCCCCAGCTTGCAATAGCCTGCCTAAACCACCTCGACTGGAAAACGCTTCCACAGTCGGACTGGATCTCCTTGGGAACACCTACCCAAGCAAAGAACCGCTGAAAGTGTCCCATGACGCATCTCGATGTCACCTTCCGCACTGGGATCGCCTCTGGAAATCTCGTTGAAGCACACATGATGGTCAATAAGTAATTATTCCCTTTCTGGTCTTAGGTAGTGGTCCCACGACGTCGATTATTAGGTGTTCAAACGCCTGACCGAACGCAGGAACTGGAACCAAAGGTGCTTTCGGGATGGCAGGGACGTTCTTCCCCGCTCTCTGGCACGGGAAACACGTCTTGCAAATTCTTCTTACATCCGCGTCCATGCCCGGCCAATAAAAATGTTCCCGAAGCCTGCTTAAAGTCTTGGTCACTCCCAAGTGACCCGCGGGATCCACTGAGTGTGCAAGCTTCAGTACCGCATCTCTGTACCGCGCCGGCACCACCACCTGACGCCTCACTCTCAGCATATCATCACCCGCTTCTTCCCTAACCGGTCTCCACTGCCTCATTAGCACTCCCTTCTCCACGAAGAAGTGAGTCGGTGACTCGGGTCCGGCGAGACCTCCTTCAGCCTCCCGTACCAACTCAGGAAACTCTTCCTTTTGCAGCTCACCTAGACGGGTGCGGTCAATACCTAGAGGACTGGTGAGAGTAACTTGGACACTCCTATCTGACCCTTCATCACCTGTCGCTTGTCCTCTGGCCACCTCTCGGAACAGATGATCGAGCCCCAGGTCACCCGGCATGTTCTCTTCGGCGTGACTGGATCCGCTCGCATCATCTTCCCTCACGTCTCGTCCCGACGTCACCGCGCTTACCGGAAATGCCACTCTCGCAATTTCCGTTTCGCCACTGCTGGCGCCCGTCCTGCTGCTCTGTCGATAGGGTTCTATACACTCCTCACCTTTAATCAAATTCGGGAGAACACATCCCCCACAGGAGTCATTCCCTAGGATCACCTGAGCTTCCATCCTGGGCAGTAAAGCACAGACCCCTACTACGAGAGTCTGACAACCATAGTCCGAATTAAGAGTCACCTTATGAAGGGGCATCCTCACTTGTCCCCCCAACGTCCTTATCAGGGCTTCCCCTGTACTGGAACGTCTGTGTCCTCGGGGAAGAGGGATTCACTAACAAGGGTGAAGTCGGATCCAGTGTCCCTCAGCATCCTTGCTGGCACAGGATCAGCTCCTCTTATCTTCACCGTCCCCTCACACACAAAGAGGTGAATCCTCTTCTCCCTCATCACTGGCATAACACGTGAATTATCGTTGGCTTCCTCGCTCCCTATCCTCGCGAAAGCCACGTTTCCACCGTGCCTGGGGCGACCGCACTCCCTTGCAAAGTGTCCTCGTCCCCCACAGTTGTAACACCGACCACCTCTCCTGGGCGACCCTCTACTAGTCACCCTGGTAGCACAAACGGTAGAGGTTCCCTGGGTCCTCCTAGGACTCCCTGTCGTCGGTTCCCGGGCAGCAGCACTCGCTCCCGAGATAGGTCCACTGCTCACAGCTTGGGGCTTCCTCCCCGCGTCCCTTGAGCTCTTGAACCGGGTTACTTCTTCGGGTACACTACTCTTGGGAGAGTCCCCACCCGTCCTCGCTCCTCCTGAACTCCTAGAGTTCCCTCCCGACCTGGGGTAAGGCGAGTGTCTGGGCGGCCCCTCCCTCCTGAGATGTAGTGCCTCCTCCAGCATGTCGGCTCGGTCCGCTGCAGCCTTGAGGTCCTTAATACCTGCTTCTCTCACCCTTACTCGCAGGATGGAGCACTGACATAAACTTCTCCATCACTATCAGTCGTTTGATATCATCCGCCGACTCCGCTTCCTCTGCCTTCAACCATCGTAGGAATTTCTGTTCCATATCCCTGGCGGTCTCGGCGTAAGACTTTCCCGACGCTCTTGTACACTCTCTGAACCGCTTCCGGTACATCTCCGGAGTCAGCCGGAATGAGTGGAGCACCGCATTCTTAATGGCGTCGTAATTTGCACACTCTTCTAGGTCCAGCATGTTGTAGGGTTCCCGGGCCTCACCAGTCAACCTGCCCTGGACCAGAGCAGCCCAATCATCTTCTGGCCACTCCTTCAAAGTTGCTATCTGCTCAAAATGTTCGAAGAACGCCTCAGCTTCTTGTGGTTCGAACGTAGGTAAGTCACGTTCCCTTACCTTGAAGTCATCCCGCCGTGCAGGTAGTGCGGGCAGACCACGCTCAACGCGACGCAATTCTACTTCTTTCTTTGCCTTTATCTCCTCCAGTCGCAGTTGTCTCTCTCCTTCTTCTCGCCGCAGCCGAGCTTCACGTTCCTCTCGCCGCATTTGCGCTTCTCTTTCCTCTCGCCTCAGCTGGGCTTCCAGTTGCATCTTCATTATTTCCAGTTGCAGGCTCCTCTTACTACAGCTGGACCTTCCACTGCTCCCATGTTCACTGTGAATTCCTTCCACACTGGTAGGCACTTGGGGTGGCTCTAGTCGGGACGGTTCACCTTTCGAAGGCTCTTCTTGGGACCGCTCTCATTGAGATTGCTCCTCTCCCGTCGCCTCCTCTCGAGCTGTGAGCTGTGCCATGATCTCTATCCTTTGCTCCGTGACCTTAGTCGTCCTCAACCTAATCCCAAAGTGGTTTGCCACTTGTTGGAGCTGGGCCTTGGTACACTCTTCCAAAATTCTCTCGTCCCTTGTGTCAATAAATTTCTTTACTTTATCCTCCTACATCTCTATATCATCGAGCATACACGACAGCACAGACAAGTTAGTAGGTACCAATTTCACCGTCTCAGTCCCTTAGCTGGTTAGGTAACAGTACCCCTGAATTCACTGGCCACACTGTATTAGTACCCTGGCAACACTGTCTCGAAATTTTGGGCAACACTGTAGCTTGATCAACACACCTTTGGCAACACTGTAGCTTGATCCACGCTTCCTGGTGAAGTCTCCAGTTCTTGGCTACTGTGGTTCGAATCCTGGCAAGGTCGCCAGTTCTTGTCACGGTGGGGTGTGGGCCGAGGCTCTGCTAGCACAGGAATCACCGGAGTCTCTTTGGTCCCACAGGAGAGGACCAACAATGCCCACCTCCGCAGGTCTTTGCTTCCACCACTGAAAAGGGGTGCCACTGATTCACCCTGGAAGCCCTTCAGTCAACCACGGGGAAACTGCTATTAACAGCTCCGGCCTAGACCCGAGGAGGAGTGAAGGAAGACTCAGGCTCACCTTATAACAGTAACTCCCCTGAGTCTTGCCTGCCAGACAAAAAGGTTGCAGGAACTCCTTTCCCGCCTGTCTTCTCTATCTTTTCCTCAACAAGGTCGCCAGCTGGGTTATTATATCTGCACCCCAGCGATGCAGTTCAGTGGGTGTATATATATTGTTTGTTGCCAGAGTGTTGCTACTCCCAAGATCTACTATTGGACTGTCGGCCCAGGGTACTCTACCATGAAGGTCCGCGTGGCTTTACCTCTCTCTAGCCACCACGTTACTAGTTGCCGCCATTCAGGCACTAGTACTGATCGGATGGCTAAGGGTACACTTTTATATAAGTCTGTGCTGTTTACCACTCTTCAGGCAATAAGAGCTTATATAGAGAACGTGACGTTCCCTATGTGGAACTAGGATAACTTTAGTGCATGCTCATAGAGAAATATTATAATGGAGGCACACTTAAACACAATAGTAAAATGTGTGAATTTACTGACACAAATTACATGATCACACATACGATTACAAGTAATACATGAAAATGAAAATAATAATAATAAATCCGGAGATCGTCACCAACTCTTTCTTTCACGTCCTCCAGGCTCCTTCAACTGGGCAGATAGACAGGAGTCACACACTCTCACAGAAGGGCCTCTTCACCACGTCGGCACCTCTTCTTCACTGTCCTGCCGTCCACACACACTGTCCTCTCTGACAGTCCTGGACATAAGGTGCCCTGCAGCCTATTCTACTACTAAAGTATAAACGTCCTATTGCCACATGCATAAGTGAATATTGTGGCCTATTTAGCCTACTCACACAAAGGGGTAATGGGAGGGAAAATTGATCTTCCTTAACATTCCTGGCTCACTACGCCTGTCCCTCGATGGTGTGAGGTTCCCACGCCTCCTGAGTCGATCCTTGACGATCCAGGAACGTTCCCACAGGTCCTCGGGTGTCGTGAAGCCTTCGCGTCGTCGCCGTTCCAATCCCTGAGATTCAGTTATCCCAATCCTGGTTCACCAATGGGCGCTGAGCTAATCTCTATATTCACACACTCGTCCCTTCCACAAGGCGCTGCTCCTTGTCCTAGGAACGGTGTCGTCCCTCCAACACCCTCAGTGGATGTGACTCAGTCACAGCTAAGCCTGCCCGCCGCACCTTCCAGGCCCTCAACGTCCAGCGCGTCGCCACCCAGCGTCGCCGCCGCCCAAATTTTCCAAGTTTGGCATTTCTCTGCTCAATCAACTTGGTTCCTTTTTGCTTCCCAGAAGCGCGGGGCCTCCAATATATAAGGTGGGCTGCGATGGTTAGCTCTAATCCACTGAGAAAGGCCCGTAAAGCCTCCAATCCTTGAGAGCTGACTGAGGTGCATCCTGTCGCCTCTACTGTCAGGTCAACTCTGACGTTGGCGCCGCCCGGGGCACTCGGTGACGTCACGGCGGGCTCTGATTGGTCGCCCGTGACCCAAGCCACCCAATCCGCACACGGCTAGTGTCCATTCCAAAACGTCATATCTGCAGTAGGGCATACTCTTTCATTTTCATCAGGGCGCCAATTTCCCTTTACTTACAACTTATAATAACCTTTCTCCCTTAACTGACGGCCGATCTGGTCGCCACACATACCAACAGACTTCTCTGTACCTCAGAGAAGCATTAGGGAGAGTTGATATGACTCTTAAAGCAGGCAAACGAAAGAGATAGGCGAGGGCACTGTAACAATATATATATATATATATATATATATATATATATATATATATATATATATATATATATATATATATATATATATATATATATATATATATATATATATATATCGACTACCTAACCTACCTAACCTAACCTAACTAACCTTTTCGGCTACCTAACCTAACTAACCTATAAAGATGGGTTAGGTTAGGTTAGGTAAGGTTGGTTAGGTTCGGTCATAAACTACGTTAATTTTCACTCCAAATAAAAAAAATTGACTTCATACATAATGAAATGGGTAGCTTTATCATTTCATAAGAAAAAAATTAGAGAAAATATATTAATTCATGAAAACTTGGCTTATTAGGCAAATCGGGCCTTGCATAGTAGGCTGAGAAGTGCTTTCTGGCTACTAGGTACAACATATATATAAATATATATATATATATAATATATATATATATATATATATATATATATATATATAATATATAATATATATATATATATATATATATATATATATATATATATATTATATATATATATATATATATATATATATAATATATATATATATATATTACCATCCGAGTGCCGGCGGGGAAGTGGTTCAAATAGCTACGGCTATCACTTCCTTATGTCCGGTCATGATGGTCAAGCGGATTAAGGCGTCCCTGTACATACCAGTTGCGTTGCTCCTGGCAGTATGGATTCGAGTCACTTCTGGGGTGTGAGTTTTCTGTTGTATCTAGTCCTGGGGACCATTCAGGCTTGTTTGCATTTGTGTTCCTCACGTGTTGCCCCAAAAAATGAGGTGATTTGATAAAATGCTATGCCCAAGATTACCATCCGAGTGCCGGCGGGGAAGTGGTTCAAATAGCTACGGCTATCACTTCCTTATGTCCGGTCATGATGGTCAAGTGGATTAAGGCGTCCCTGTACATACCAGTTGCGTTGCTCCTGGAAGTATGGGTTCGAGTCACTTCTGGGGTGTGAGTTTTCAGTTGTATCTAGTCCTGGGGACCATTCAGGCTTGTTTGCATTTGTGTTCCTCACGTGTTGCCCCAAAAAATGAGGTGATTTGATAAAATGCTATGCCCAAGATTACCATCCGAGTGCCGGCGGGGAAGTGGTTCAAAAAGCTACGGCTATCACTTCCTTATGTCCGGTCATGATGGTCAAGCGGATTAAGGCGTCCCTGTACATACCAGTTGCGTTGCTCCTGGCAGTATGGGTTCGAGTCACTTCTGGGGTGTGAGTTTTCAGTTATATATATATATATATATATATATATATATATATATATATATATATATATATATATATATATGCTTTTCATTCTTTCTTTCTAGAGATAATATGTTTTTCTTTTTTTGCAGATATTACACCGATGTGCATAGATTTGGTATCCAGCAGCGCTGAGAACGACAGTGAGAGTGACACACCCAACGCAGCTGAATGGACATTATCTACATCTGGCTCCCACCATCAGCTCACAGGGAGGGGAGGGGTCCTTCACGTCCTCACTCAATTTCTCCTTCATCCCCCAGCCCCATACCCAAATCTATCAGCAGCAGAAGCTCGGCCATCAGCGACAGCAGCAACAGCAGCACCAGCAGCACCAGTGGTGAGAACACTACCGTTACCAGCATCACAGTCTGTGAGAATATCCTTGACTCAGACGACAGCTCAGCAGACCTTGACATTGACTTGTCAGTGTCTGACAGTTCTGACTGGTTAGCGCCGTCTGGCACAATAGATGACCGCGCAGTGTCGCCCATTCATCTCGGAGGGGGGCTATCACCACCCCCCACTCCCCCTAGTCGTCTCCCATCACCCCCACCACCGCTCTCTCCCTCTCCCCCACCTGCGCTAGAAATTCAACCTCAGCTGCTCGATCGAATTTATAACTATAATGGTGGCTATGTTCGGCTTTCATTCTCCATACCAGAGCATGTTAACACCTCCCCAGGTGTTATGATCTCAGCCTGCAGGAGAAACGAGTCTCCCCCTTGAGAGTTATTCAGCAAGCCTGACCTAACTGGAAGGTCCAGGAATCATAGAAACGATAATACATAGGTAAGATAGTTTGGTCGATTTTAAATAAAAATTTGAGATTATGGGAAATGAACAAGGAAACAGATAAATGACTGGTTAGGAGATGTGGACAATTGGCTGGAGGCGTGAGGCTCGCTTTGGGAGGGCCTTGACCTCACTTGAGGCCCGACATCACAGGGGGAAAGCCGCGCTTCGTCGAGCTCCCGCCAGAAGGGAACCCCTAGTGATATATCTCCAAAGAGAAGAGAAGTGTGCAGACGTGCCAGCTGTGAAGTCGAGCTGAAGACGTTGCGGTCTCAAGTCCTGGACGGCAGGGAGAGTATTAAGCCGCCCACAGACAGTTTTGTGGGCTGTGGGAAGCGCCCTGGTCAGACGTTGTCAGAGGGAGAAGCGCCCTCGACCAGATAATCTGTGGTAAGCCCGATTTAAGCCAGTTCATAGTGTTTGCTTGTAGTTGGTCGTGTGCCCAGCGACAGTAGCAATGTTTATTTACGAGTTAGAAATGTTTTGGTAAGGCAGAGAGCCTAAAATAAGAGAGTGAAGTGGGAGGAGCGCGGAGCGACGTCCATCTCCTCTGGGCGCTGGCAGGTGACTGAGGTCCTGGCGCCGGAAGACCCTCCCAGAGTGAGTGAGGCCCGCCCGGCGAGGTGGCGCATGGACCCGCCCCAACGGGGGAGCCCACTCTCACTAAATGTAGAAGACAGATAGAGATTGGAGGCAAAGATATTGTGTGATTAATTTTGTTTATGTGTTAAAGGGGAAATATTTTATTGGAGTGCAAATGGGTTGCAGGTTTGTCTTTGGGGAAGAAGTTGCTGAGGACTTCGAAGCCAGCACAGAGGGAGTAGTTGATGAGACTCCAAGGTAGTAGAGGAGAGGACCCCGATCTGTGAGGAGAAGCAGTGAGGAGGAGTGTCACGTGCTTCTGCAGAGGTGGTGAAGTATCACAGTTATTCGAGGAAACTTTGTGGTGCAGCAGCCAGGAGAGCTGTGGATGATCCTAGTAGGAGTAGAGAAGCACCATAGTTGTTCAAGGAAACTTCATGGTAGCAGCCTGGAGGAGCTGCAGAGGATCTTGGTGGTTAAGCCCTGAGGAACCTGAAGATCAGGGTAGTGAAATAGTTCTAAATGATCACTTGTAGGGAGGCGATAGAGTGTTTGTCATTAGCGTGAAAGACGCAGTGAGAGGTGAGTGATCGTTTGCCATTTTTGTACCACAAAGTATTTATACTGAAGTTTTGAGTTACAGACGTAGGCAGGAATACCTACAGATATATATATGTATTCTAAGACTGATAGAATGATCGATTGATTCGTTGTGTGGCACGGATCATTTATACTGATATATATATGTATATTATTGCATTCACATGCTGATTTGCCTTATATGTGTTTATAGGTATATATATATGTGTACATTCTTTTGCTGGTAGTGTAACATTTGTTATGATCTCAGCCTGCAGGAGAAACGAGTCTCACCCTTTGAGAGTTATTCAGCAAGCCTGACCTAACTGGAAGGTCCAGGAATTATAGAGGCGATAACACAGATGTAAGATGGTGTGTTGAATTTATATAAAAGTTTGAGATTATGGGCAATGAGCAAGAAAACAGATAAATGACTTGTTGGAAGATGTGGACAAGTTACTGGAGGCGTGAGGCTCGCTTGTGGAGGGCGATGACCTCACTTGAGGCCAGACATCGCAGGGAGAGGCCGCGCTTTGACGAGCTCCCGCCAGGAGGGAACCCCTAGTGATATTATCTCCAAGAGAAGAGAAGGTGCAGACGTTCCAGCTGTTGAATCGAGCTGAAGACGTTGTGGTCTCAAGTCCTGGACGGCGAGGAGAGAGTATTAAGCCGCCCAGTGACAGTTTTGTGGGCTGTGACAAGCGCCATGGTCAGACGTTGTCAGAGGGAGAAGCGCCCACGACCAGATAATCTGTGGTAAGCCCGATTTAAGCCAGTTCATAGTGTTTGCTTGTAGTTGGTCGTGTGCCCAGCGACAGTAGCGATGTTTATTTTCAAGTTAGAAATGTTTTGGTATGGCAGAAAGCCTAAAATAAGAGAGTGAAGTGGGAGGAGCGCGGAGCGACGTCCGTCTTCTCTGAGCGCTGGCGGGCAACTGAAGGAGCCCGGCTCCTGAGGGAGGAGGCCCCTCCCAGCGTGAGTGAGGCTCGCCCAGCGAGGTGGCGCATGGACTCGCCCACGGGGGAGTCCACTCTCATTAAATGTAGAGGACAGATAGGGAGTGGAGGCAAAGATATTATGTGATTAATTTTGTTTATGTGTTAAAAAGGGAAACAATTTATTGGAGTGCAAATGGGTTGCAGGTTTGTTCTTTGGGGAAGAAGTTGCTGAGGACTTGGAAGCCAGCACAGAGGGAGTGGTTGATGAGACTCCAAGGCAGGGGAGGAGAGGACCCCGAGCTATGAAGAAGCAGTGAGGAGGAGTGTCACGTGCTTCTGCAGAGGTGGTGAAGTGCCACAGTTATTCGAGGAAACTTTATGGTGCAGCAGCCAGGAGAGCTGTGGATGATCCTAATAGGAGTAGGGAAGCACCATAGTTGTTCAAGGAATCTTCATGGTAGCAGCCTGGAGGAGCTGCAGAGGATCCTGGTGTTTAAGCCCTGAGGAACCTGAAGTTGTCAGGGTAGTGAAATAGTTCTAACTGATCACTTGCATGGAGGTGAGAGTGTTTGTCATTAGCGTGAACGACGCAGTGAGAGGTGAGTGATCGTTTGCCATTTATGTGCCAAGAAGTGTATATTGAAGTTTTGAGTTACAGACGTAGGCAGGAGTACCTACAGATATATATGTATTCTAAGACTGATAGAATGGTCAATTGATTCGTTGTGTGGCACGGATCATTTATACTGATATATATATATGTATGTTATTGCATTCAAATGCTGATTTGCCTTATATGTGTTTATAGGTATATATATATGTATACATTCTCTTGATGGTAGTGTAACATTATATTGTAAGATTTAATCTACTTGAGGAGGTTGATAACATTAGGTAATACCAAGAGATAGAATACCACTTAGCAAGCTGAGGATAGAGTTCTGATGGTGTTGGAGTGCAACCTGATTATAATAGTACAGAGTATAGGATTCATCATTATTATTATATGTATGCGTGTATTGTTATGTACTTCGTCCAGTAAATGTATTCAAATTTGCTGGTGTTTGCACTTGTCCCAGTGAGGCTTCCCAGGAAATAGTAAAGAAGGAGAGAGAGAGCAAGAAACAGGAACCACTGCTGTGGACAGGGTAAGACAGAAGTCTAGTAAGACAAAGGGGATTGAGGAGGTCATATTCCATAAGGAGAGAGTGGGGAGTCACGGCGGCTCGAGTGGGTGTGTGCACGTGACAACAAGGCTGCGTGTTGGTCCGCATCCCCTAAACGTGTGACGTTGAGCCCCTCTCCAAGAGCCAGAAGTGCCTAGTGTGATCTCCTAGTGAAATATGAGCATTTGTCGAGTTGTGGGTTGGGTGGTCCGTCAGCGATAACATCACCACCAAACCACCACCGCGACACATTATAATGTAGGACTTAATCTACTTGAGGAGGTTGATAATATTAGGTAATACCAAGAGATAGGATACCACTTAGCAAGCTGAGGATAGAGTTCTGATGGTGTTGGAGTGCAACCTGATTATAGTAGTATAGAGTATAGGATTCATTATTATTATATGTATGCGTGTATTGTATATGTACTTCGTCCAGTAAATGTGTTCAAATTTGCTGGTGTTTGCACTTGTCCCAGTGAGGCTTCCCAGGAAATAGTAAAGAAGGAGAGAGAGAGAGCAAGAAACAGGAACCACTGCTGTGGACAGGGTAAGACGGAAGTCTAGTAAGACAAAGGGGATTGAGGAGTCATATCCCATAAGGAGAGAGTGGGGAGTCACAGCGGCTCAGTGGGTGTGTGCACGTGACAACAAGGCTGAGTGCTGGAGCCGCATCCCCTAAACGTGTGACGTTGAGCCCTCTCCTAGAGCCTGAAGCGCCTGGTGTGATCTCATAGTGAAATATAAGCACTCTATCGAGTTGTGGGTTGGGTGGTCCATCAGCGGTAACACCACCAAATCCACCACCGCAACACAGGACTCAATCTGAGAACATACAGTGAATTTTTCATTAATGAGATTCGATCCCTTTTCTCCCCACAACATCCATTGCTCCTAATTTACCCAGACATCACTCTAATTGTGCGGAATTTAAATGTACAACAAGATGGTGAGGAGGCGGAGGAGAATCTTTTGGATCCTATAAATAACGACGGCTTTCCCATACGAGGTGAGGGGCGAACAGTAACTCGAGAGGAAGTAGATACACTTATTGATTTTTGGGCTGACGAATTGACAGGGAAAATATCTCAGTACTTGGAAGAGAAGGAGGGGTCCAATGTCTTGGTTGAGCGGCTCACAGGGTTTTACATTAACTGTGGTCAGATTCAACATCCAATAAGATTAGGCTCGCATGTAGACTATCCTGAAGGCTTGCGTGGAAAGCAGTTAGTTTTCAATCCAGAGGGAGAGGCTGATATTTGCCTTATGCAGTGTGTTGCTGCTTATAAATGTTTAGCTAAGGGGATGCGACTAGGTAATATCCGCGCTAGATCTGTGAATGCTAGTTGGTGTCTCAGACACATTAATTGGCCAGCAGATGTCATTTCTGCAGTGACGTTTGAGGATATTCACAAGGTAGAAAAAATTAATAAAGTCACTATATTCATCTATTCACTAGAAAGAGATGAAAATGCTAGACGACGACAACGACAACTACATTACACTAGCTAGGAAGGGAAGAGGTGGATATACAGATGTCATACCATTGCTGATGTTGGAAGCTCAACACTTAGTATTAATTAAGGATTTTAACCAATATGTACGTAATATGCGCAGCAATCCAGATCGCATCCCAAGTCATCACAGCTTTTGCCATTGTTGTATGATATCACTCCCAGCAGATCGCATGCAGAGTCATGAAAGTACATGCAAAGTTCACCAGACTCAAATTTTACCCGCCAGAGAGGAAGATTACTTTCCGTAACTAAGGACGGGGATATGGTCCTAGTCACATGTGCTTTTATGACTTTGAGTGCATGTTAGACCGCTCGAACCCTAAGGGAATGGTAGAATCTCGTCACAACGCAGTAGCGTATGCGTACATCATCATTGACAGACAGATGAATATTGTTGAGAATGACACTTATTTGGGTAAAGATGCGGTCAATCACTTTGTAACCACGCTAGAAGCGTCATGGGCTAGATTCAAGAAGGGGTTAGTATCCTATGAACTACACATGTCTCAGCAACAGCAGGCGATATTTGAAAAAACAGCCTGTGAACTCTGTGATGAACCTTTTAAACGGGGAAGATGTAATCAAAGTCCGGCATCACGACCACAACAGTAAGATTCACAATTATCAAGCAGCTTACTATG
>WNGS01136374.1:0-17426 GCA_020271785.1 Procambarus virginalis
ACTTATATTGAATTTTGTAACTAGCTCATCAAGATTGTAACTTGTTTAGCTAAATGAATTGTGGGGTTCGTCCCTGAGCCCATTATGTCCTCTGTAACCCTTTCCACTACCCCCACAAGATGGGTATGGGTGCATAATAATGAACTAAACTAACTCATGACGTTATGAAACGTTAGGAGAACTTCCCGCCCTCTTACCTACCAGAGGACCCTTAACTTACTGTTTTGGAAAAAAATCCTAAAATTATTTCATTTTTTTTTAATTTTCAATTACGTTCATTTTCGGCTATACGGACAAACGGCCCAATTCAGACATAATTTGTAGGACCGGACACCCCCCCCCCCCACAAGATTTCCTCCTGAACGCCACATCCACGACCTTTTATTTATTTATATATACAAGTTTCTTACATTCTTGTACAGCCACTAGCGAGCGTAGCGCTTCAGGCCATCCTTAATCTTAATTTTCACACACACCCATATCCCCAGGTAGCAGCCAGTAGCAGCTGTCTAATGCCCAGGTAACTATTTACTGCTAGGTAAACATCAGGGTGAAAGAAATTCTGCCCATTTGTTTTCCGCTTCCGCCGGGGATCGAACCCGGACCCTTAGGAATACGAACTCCGAGCACTGTCCACTCAGCCGTCAGCCCTTAAAATGGTGACCACGGCCATAAGAATCATGTCCATACATTAGCATTGGTTAGAATTATGCATGTGTTATTGTCTGATCAACCATGTGACTCATACGTCAGGCTGCGAGCAGCCGCGTCCAACGCCTGGTTGATCATCCAGCAACCAGGAGGCCTGTCGATGACCGCCGCGGGACGATAAGCCCCAGCACCTCAGGTGATGGACAACCGCCATGCCACGAGAAGTACGACAACCATGGCGACCAGACAACCATGACGACCACGACAACCATGGCGACCAGCAACCATGACGATTAAGACAACCATGACGACCACGACAACCATGACGACCAAGACAACCATGACGACCAAGACAACCATGACGACAAGACAACCATGACGACCACGACACCATGACGACCAAGACAACCGTCGAACGAAGACCTGAGAAACCCAACATGTACCACCAACTGCCGGAAACCGAACCCCTGCGCGACGCCCATGTATACAAAGACACAACGAAGAACGTCATACAGTATGACTGCAAGAAATCTGATCAGGCGATCAGTATGACTGATCGCCTGACCCCGCGGTGGTCACGCCGATCAAGCTGTATCCTCCCTCTAACGTGTATCCTGTACCCTGCTTGCCCCCAGCCTCGCCCCAGCTTTCCATCCCCTGCCTTAGGGTCCTTGGAATTGGAAAATAAGTAAAACTCAATTATCATAAGTCAATATCGGACTATTTTCTGGACATAGAATCATATACATAGATAGTATGCTTAGCATTATGCATGTGCTATTTCAAATTACTCTGTAATGCTGCATTTAAAAAAATAAAGCTACGTGAATCAGCATTATGATCCTCAAACGGGCCAAAAATACGCCAAATTATAGGTGAAACTGGAAGATTGCATTACAGAGAAATTGGCAGATGAAATGCAAGAGATTCCTTAGCTACACAATTATGGAGGTTTGAGTACATAGACGAATGCTCGTACTTTACCCACGTTTTTTCCAAGATACCGCACAGTAACACAATGTACTTTAGGGACTTAAAATCATCCGACAAAAATATAAGGATCTTTTCAAACGATTATTAGGAAGTTTAATGACTTTATATAGCTATAATTAAATTGTATATGATTCTAGTATTTTATGTATATTTAATTCAAAATCAAATTACATAATAATTTCTTGTATTATATGAAGAAGTATTTAATGATATATATAATGCTCTATAAATTATTTCCAAGCTATGTTTATTAATATGGAATATTAATTACTTCGTATTGCCAGGTGCTCGGTTATTGATAATACATGGCTAACTAAATTTATTTGATGACTAAGTAACGCTTTTGAATATAATTCAAAGTATCGGGGACAGGCAGCCAAGTGTAAATCTAAAACTTGTCGCCGACGCGAGATTTTCGCGGAGAAAAGCAAAATGCTGTGTCGTGCTGTCTGACCCCCCCCCTGGGGGAGGGGGGGGGAAGGTGTATAATAAACTAAACTAAGTAATCTACTGTGCTGAACTATGTTTAACCCAAGTTATATGTATCCAGGTGCATAAATTTGGTGTTGGGTGCCATCAACTTCTGGAGGTTAGTACGGCAACCACAAGAGTTTTATACTGGCTACCAGCAAGTATACTGCAGTCCTGAACACAGTTCAGCACTAAAGTAAACTCAGTGTACATATATGTCGGGTTCGAATCCCGGGTGGGACAGAAATTATTGGCACACACCTTTCACCTAATGCCGCTGTTCACCTAGCAGTGAGTAGGTCCTCAGGAGTTAGTCATCTTGTTGTGGGGTCCAGGGCGGGGTCAGTAATTTGACCTTGGGAAGGTGGGGGGGGACCTCGATTAAAGCCAAATGTGTATGAATACCTCTGGCTTCCTGTCCCCTGGCACAATGAATTATTTTATACCAAGAAGCAGGGTACCATTCTAACTGAACACAATCTGTTTACTGGATGAGCTTCGAGTCGGCTTGAAGCCTATCGGCCTATGGAGGAAGATAGATACATAATAAGAAGCGTTACTGCTTACCAAGAAGCAGACAATATGGCATCCATAAAGGAGACTCTGGGAAAGTTTGTATTCACCTAGTTGTGCTTGAGGGGGTACGTTGAGCTCTGCTCTTTCGGCCCGCCTCTCAACTGTCAATCAATCAACTGTTAGTAACTACTAACTATTTTTTTTCACACACACCCAGGAAGCAGCCCGTAACAGCTGTCTAACTCTCAGGTACCTATTTACTGCTATGTAACAGGTGTATCAGGGTGAAAGAAACTCTGCCCATTGTCTCTGCGGCGCCGGGAATCGAACCCCACAGGATTACGAGTCCCGCGCTCTGTCCACTCAGCTACCAGACCCCCCTGGTATATAAATATATTTGCGGCATATGAAGAGGCAAGATTGCATCAGCCATTGCAATCTGACCTCAACATATTCCTATATGTTCATCATAATGTCTGTTGCATCTGATATATACATACAAGCTAATTTGTCACCTGTAGTGTTATGGTCAATATGTTAGTATATAGTACAAATTAGAGCAGGAAAATCGTGTTTTCGTTTCGTGTATGGCCGGGAGCCGGTCGGCCGAGCGGACAGCACGCTGGACTTGTGATCCTGTTGTCCTGGGTTCGATCCCAGGCGCTGGCGAGAAACAATGGGCAGAGTTTTTTCACCCTATGCCCCTGTTACCTAGCAGTAAAATAGGTACCTGGGTGTTAGTCAGCTGTCACAGGCTGCTTCCTGGGGGTGGAGGCCTGGTCGAGGACCGGGCCGCGGGGACACTAAAAGCCCCGAAATCATCTCAAGATATATATATGGCTTAAGGCCTATTAACTTCAGAAGGGTTATTAAGATCACAGTTTTCAACTGACCAATCAGCAAGTCTACTTAGTCCGTAAATTCTCAGGGTATATATACCGAGAAGCGAAATATAGATTGATAAAGATTAAGCTAAGCCACCCAAAAGGTGGCACGGGCATGAATAGCCCGTAAGTGGTGGCCCTCTTGAGCCATCACCAGTATCAACAGCTGATGCTGGAGTATCAACAGCTGATGCTGGAGTATCAACAGCTGATAATGGAGTATCAACAGCTGATACTGGAGTATCAACAGCTGATGCTGGAGTATCAACAGCAGATACTGGAGATCTGTGGAGGTGCGACTGCACCCTGCGTGACGGGAGATGTCTCCCGTGGCGAGATATACACTTCTCGGTGTATATACACAGGCTTGAGATACCAGTTCGAGAGTCGCTACATTAAACCACAAATTTTTGACCAGAGAATAAGACATTCATGTTATTTTCTTTTTTTTTTTTTTAGTTATACGTTGTGTTTAAAGCGCTAAAAGTTAGAGAAAACTATTAAGGAATGATAAGGGGGAACTCTTACTTTTCAAAATTATGACGTTAATTTTGTAATAATTTAAAATTTTGCGTTGCATGGGCAACTGATCTGCACCCTATACCGGCTTGGCGGTCTGGAATCAACATAATCAAAATATATAAGGGTTCCAGTAGCACAGTCGGGTTCGTTCTCGAAGCACAATCAAGAATTCTGAGTTCGAATCCCGGGCGGGACGGAAATGACTGGGCACATTTCTTTTCACCTAATGGCTCTGTTCACGTAGCAATGAGTAGTTACTCAGGAGTTAGTCAACTTGTTGTGGGGGGTTACATCCTGGGCGGGGTCACTAATTCGGGCTTGGGGGGGAGGGGCTCGATAAAAGCCAAATGTGTATAAATACACTCGATCTGGCTTCCTGTCCCCGACACAATAAATTATAAACTAGACCAAAATTGACAGTATAAACAGACTGTTAATGTATACATTTGAAAACTCTGTAACAAGCTTATCAATGGTGTAACTTGCTCATCAATGCTGTAACTTGCTCATCAATGCTGTAACTTGCTCATCAATGCTGTAACTTGCTCATCAATGCTGTAACTTGTTGGTCCAGCAGGTCCTGAAGAGCCTGTATCACGTATCGTTCTTCGTCGAGTCAAGATGTCACCCTCAGATGAGTGTTACTCCAGCTCGCAGCCTGCTGGAGGTTGGGCAGTACTCAGCATACTCCTCCCAGGTGCAGCCGACGGCCGTGCAGCACTCAGCTGTGATGGAGGGGGACTGCCGACGAAGGCGGTGCTGTGGGCCTCGACGGCCTCTCCCACCTACCCACGTCGTCACAAACAAATTTGCTTGATGGACGCTTAAAAATGGAGACCTGTGAAGGGGGAGAGATTAACTGGCTTATTGCGAGCTCTATCCTGTAGACTGTGGTACTATAGCTAGTCACATCAACGCTTCAGGAATTGGACAAGAGAGAAGAGCACTTGGGGAATTAGGGATATGAGGACGTAGTGACAACAATGTCCAACCTATTGTCTTTACTCTCACAGTTTGTATCCCCTGCCCCTTGTATCCCTCCCAACCCGTCTATCAAACCCCACAGACTACCCTCCAAACCTGGCCTGGACGCTCTCCTGGCCGGTATCCGGAGTGGATGGATTGATCTCAATTGTAGTGGATGGAAGGATGCTCTCTGCCCCATCTAAACTCTTTTCTCTCTTCTCAGTGTTATCCTCGGCACTCTCTCCACCCGCTTCTGTAACACGAATGAGTAAACTTTTTATTCGCAATGCTACTAACTAATCAAAGAGATTAATTATATGTTTGTGTGAATGAGTTTGGACAGATTTAATTTGAGCTGCCTTGTATAGGCCAATAGAGTTACTATAATTTCCTTAATTCTTCATATTATGTTCTGTTATAGCGAATCTTAATAGGCGGCAATTAACACTCCAGACGGGCATCTACGCATTCAAGACATTGACCTTCAGTGGGTTACACAATATCAATATCTCGGAGTGTGGATAGATTTTAAAATGACATTCAATAGGTAAATTCAATATCTGAAGGAGAAAGGAAAGTCACGACTAAATATAATGAGAGCAATCACAGGGCCCCGTCTAGGAGCGGGACACAAAGTGTTAAGAATGTTTTACATACACGCCGTGCGTTCCCTAGTTGATTATGCAGCGCCTGCCTTACTCACTCTTTCTCCTGGTCAGTGGGCAAACGTTGAGGTTATTAAAACCGATGCATTGCGAGTCATAACAGGAGCTCCCAGATGGACTAAAATACTGAACCTAAGACTAGAAACCAAGCTAACGTCCATTGAAATAAGGGTAAAAGGGATTACTGCGTGCATGCTGACCAAGATATTGACTAGACCTAGAATCAGTTCACTTAAAGATATAATCACTGGAGCACTAACTCTGGAGAGAAGAGCCTCCAATAGCAACAGGTGGACCCATTGTGCGATAAACACCATCAATACATTTGATATAACAAACACAATCACTGAGAGGGATGTTGATGAAATACATGCAGACTTTGTTATGCAAGCCCCTGGGGAATCTCCGCCAGCAGACTTTAAGATTATGGTTCTTGAAGGAAAAAAGAATGAAACTAATCCTCATCTGCTACGTAACATTGCACAGATGCATATAGAAACAAACTTGGCATCCGACAGCTTCACTTACTTCACAGATGGATCAGTAGACCAGCAGGGACAAGAAACCGGAGCTGCAGTTAAAGCAGGAAACTCTGTAAATAGTTGGAGGCTCTCAAATGAGTGTTCAACTTTACAAACAGAGATGCTAGCCATTCAAAAGGCTTTGGAACATGCTCTTGCTGAACACCGATAACGTGTTACCATACATACATATTCGAAAACTGTCATTGAAACCTTGCAACAAGAACACATATGTGATAACATCCATCTGATCACAAATGTCATATCAATAATGCAAACACTCAAACGACAAGGCCGTCAGGTACTTATCAACTGGGTGCCAAGTCATGTGGGAATAATAG
This sequence comes from Procambarus virginalis, assembly GCA_020271785.1. Taxonomy (NCBI): domain Eukaryota; kingdom Metazoa; phylum Arthropoda; class Malacostraca; order Decapoda; family Cambaridae; genus Procambarus; species Procambarus virginalis. Next base: position 6,531 of record WNGS01136374.1, read on the forward strand.
GAAATGACATTGCAGACGAAGCTGCAAAACTTGCAACTAACAGAAGAAATGTAGACATTTACATACCACAGAGTCTATCACAGATTAAGAAAGTAATTAGAAACAGAGCAATGCAAAAGATGTACAGTGACCACAACACAGCAGTTGCAACTTAAAGATCTGCGGGTTGGTACAAGAATTCAACCAACTACGAACCACTTAGTTTGATGAAAGAGAGCAGTAGAACAACAGAAGTACATCGCATCAGGCTTGGATACCCCATGTGCTGCTTTTTCAGCCTTCTTCTTCTCTTTTGTGCTGCTTTTTCAGCCATGTTACCCCCTTTTTTATCCCTATTTTTATTTGTTCTCTACACATTTTATTCTTTATACTCATTAGTATTAAGCTTTAGTTATTTAAGTTTTTCCTGCCCGAAACGCTTTGCGTAATAGTGGCTTTAGGCATTGTATGTACTAGCTCTATCTATAAATCCATCATTCTTTGTAAAATCCCTTGTATGTATGTACCTTACCTAAATAATTTTTTTTTTATGTGCATGTGAAATAGGCTTACAGGTTCCGGAAGATGAGAGGACATGTCAACACTGTGGAGAAATGCCCGACAGACCACTGGAACATTATCTAACACAGTGCACAGTTACAACCACAACAGACCACTGGAACATTATCTAACACAGTGCAGCGTTACAAACCCATTAAGATTTCAACTTAGATTCAACAGAGCAGAAGAAGTTGTTAAACACATGGGACAAAATCTTACTGAAGCGACCATACGAGTCATAAATACTCATACTCCGCCCAAGTAAAACAGAAACAAGCAACACTTAGTGGGCCAGCCAGAGGCTTACAGCCCGCGCAGGAATATCCCTGAAAAAAATAATAATACCAAAACTGCACGCTCCTCCTCATTAACAATAGCAGGTTGATCGTGATTTCCCTCCTTCACTAGAAAAAACAAAGTCTTGAAAAGTTGTTCTCTTCTAGTACTATACATGTTCCTTTAAATGCGCCTCTCTCTCTCACTAAGACAAACATCCCTTCAAACGGCACACTGACGCACTAGGATAAACGAGGTTTGAAGTAAAAGTCACACGCATTAGAAGAAATTAGTCATGCAGGAAATGTGCAGCAACTCCACAAATGGTCAGATGTCTGGCAAATGCTTGTTAATATTGACAAATGCAAGACCCTGCACGTGGAGCATAGCAACTCGCCCCACAACTACCAAATTAATAACATTACATTACAACAGACTGATGAAGAAAAAGACCTTAGAGTCAAAATCCTCCACTCAATGAAGGTTGCACAACAGGTAGGGGCAGCAGTCAAAAAAGCTAACCAAACACTTGGAATAATCTTTAATAATAATCAAGTACCTTTGACGTCAAGGAAAAAAAGGGTAGTGATTCAATTGTATAAATCTCTGGTGCGCCCCCATTTGTATTACTGTATCCAAGCATGGAGACCTCATCTTCAGAAGCACACAGCTGCTCTGGAGAAGGTGCAACACCGGGCAACAAAAATCGTTCCAGAGCTAAGTCAACTCACGTATCAGGAACGGTTGAGGGCCACAGGGCTAACAACACTTTAAACCAGGCATGACAGGACTGATCTTACTGAAACTTTTAAATACTGAACAGTTTGGAGGATGTTGATCCAGACTAAATATTACTACAGATCAAGGCAAGAAAGAAATCATGGATTTCTTCAACAGATCAAATGTAACACAAACAAGGAGCAAGGGTTTCAAGCTCAACAGGCTACAGTGTTGGACTGAAAATAGGAGATGCTTTTTCACCCACAGGGTTATAAACCCATGGAACCGCCTACCGTAAATGCAGCCCATCCTCCTGTTTTGGTAGTACTTTTAGTAACGATGAGGATCATTGTATATATACCAACGTACAACGAAATTAAAAAGTAGAAATTATAAAGTATTGAGTTGGACAAACTGGAAAACTATTTGCCCGAAACGCATTGCGTAATAGTGGCTTTAGGCATTGTATGTACTAGCTCTATCTATAAATCGATCAACTTATGTAAAATCTCTCTATGTATGTACCTTTCCTGAATAAACATATTTATTTTATTTATTTATTTATTTATTTATGTTGCGAAGACAAACTAAACTAACCTAATCTTCCTAGGCCTAATGCACTATATCTCAGGCCTAATATAGTATATATATGTTATTGTTTATTAATTTATTTATTTATATACAAGAAGGTACATTGGGTTTGTGAGAATACATAGCATAGTATTTACAATCTTGTAAAGCCACTAGTACGCGCAGCGTTTCGGGCAGGTCCTTAATCTAACAGATAATTTTAAGTAGGTAAATTCTAGCAAAATTAATAAAACAAATAAAAAATGTGTGTGCTATACCAGGCGTAGGAATATTTAAGTTTGTTTTTAGTGTCGTTTTTTCCGACTATAAAGTGAATAGTACAAAGTTCTACTATCTAATTGCTTAGAACGACAATCTTCGTACTATGGTGCACGTAGTTACAAAAACTACTATCTAAAAGTAGAAGGGTTGGGTAAATGTCAAAACGCTGTAAACTTTTAAAGTACAGCTGGAAAAGATCAAGGCCAACGGCGGGACCTTCGACAAGCCGCCAGCTTCCTGTTCTCGTCGAGGTCACTAGTGTTAGTGGCTCTCAGGTAGACTCAGGTAAATTGAACGCACTCTGAAAAGATGATAAAGTTAATCTCATGAATTAGAAACCTTCCTGGTGAAATCAAGACAGCTTAATTTTCGTTCTCCAGAAAGTGGAAGGGCTGAAGAGCTTCATGATTTGTTAAAAAAGGAATAACAAAGGGGAAATCTCGTAGCCCTGAGATAAAGTGAAATTCACACTAGTTATTCCAGCTATTATCACCCTACTATGCAGGAGAGCCACATATCTCTGTCATTTAATAAGATCAGCAGACTTCTAGACGTTACTGTTGCTGGCTTTGGCTCGGCTACACGTTACACTTGGAGTTTGCATCACCTGCTGACGTAATACTGACCAAATGTAAACTGTCAACAGAACTATTCACATACTTTACATCACTGTGTACCTGAATGTGAATAGCTTTAGAATTTTGAAATAATTCTTTCACAAATGTTTAAGAATGTGTAAGTATTTCATCCAAAATGCTTTACTGTCAGAAATATTGGCCATGTAAACTTAATTATCTTCCACCGCCGCCGTCTGAATGGGTATCTTGGTGCAGCTTTGCCCCGCGTATGTAAGTACATCATTGCCAGCTGGAGGACACAGAGATAGCAGGACTCAAGAGACTGTAGACTCACGGGAATGACTCAGAGATAGCAGTGCTCACAAGATAGACCCAAACGGATGTCTCTAAAGTGAGTCAGATGTATTTCTATGCTCACCGGTTACTAATTTAACACAGTATCATAATGACTTATGTTCTTGTATGGGAAAATGCAGCGAAATAATGTAAATAATATTTCTCGTAAAAAGCTAAAGAATCCCTTATTTCAAAATATATAATTCATAAGAATTAAGAAAATTGTAGAAAGCCTATTAGTCCCACACGAGGCTGCTACTGATTACATCCACCCAAACTCATTAATATATATATGCCTAACCTACGTTTGAAACAAAGTATGGATCCCATGTCTCTTATGTTAATACTCACCGTGAACATGGACACATATATCAGTGGTGCGCTTAACGAGGTGGTGTTGTTTCTGGTGTTGATGGTGTGATGGCGGCGGCGTCTTGAGCGACCTGCGGTAGACGTCTTTGCCGCAGATGGAGTCCAAGTTGTACCGTAACCGAGCCCGACACAGCGCTAGTCTCTCCTTGCTCCACAAGGTCTGCCATTCCGCCTCCGTCCTGCCAAGGTAAGATGTGGTTTAGTGTTTCCAGATAACGGGGACAGGAAGCCTGTTAGGCTGATCGAGGTCACCCTTAGGCCACCGTCTGACCTTCCCCAGGATGCAACCCCCATGAGCAGTTGTATACAGAAGAAACCCAAGCTAGGTAACGGGATGCCTACCAAAAGAAAAACAAATAGCCACACAGAGGACGAACATAAGAAATATTGCCGGAACAACCGTGGACATCTTCAAGAGGAATTAAACTAGATTCTTTCCGCCAAGGAGTTTTTTTTTATTATTATTATTTTCTACCACAGACGTGGCCACACATTTACAATGCTAACCAGCATATATACATTTTCTTCTGTCCTCCGTGGACAGGGTTAGAGATCTGTTAAACATATAGTTCAGGATTTATTGAACAATCAACCACAGAAAGTGATTCGGTACTTTTAAAATGCTAAGCTAACCTACATACGGAAATACATAGATACACAGATTTACGAATACCCTACATAAAGTGTTCGAAGTGTCATTAATGTGCATTTACAAAGGTGAAATGCAATTCTGATCAGCTTCCATAAGTACTTTATACACATACATATACATACACACACATATATACGTACATATACATATACACATGCATATATACACACACATGCATTCACATACATTTGTCTCTTTTACTCTGACAGGGTGAGATAGCTGACAGAGAAACTAGTGTGCAATTAAGCACTTAATCACTGAAGGTGATTAAGGTGCTTTTACAAGCTCAGGTTACATAGTTACATCATATACATTGTATAATTGATACATTACATGGTCAATCTTGGGTACAAGTCCAATATATCATCAAGTGTTCCAGTACTCATATAGTAATTACACAGTTCAGCATACCTCAGCCCAGGAGGGCGAAAGTCAGTCAATATGGGACATTCTATAATATAATGTTCAAGGGAGTGCATGTTTTCTCTTTCACAAAGTTGACACATTGTGTACTCGACATTAAGGTTTTGAGAAAGCTGCCAGATACGTCTATATCCCAGGCGTATTCTGGCCACTATAACATCACATTGCCGGGTTCTTGTTCTATTAGTCCCATATGTGAATATCTCTTCACGATATCTATCATAATATTTAATGCTACAACTTTCAGGTCTTTGTGAATTTGTTAGGTCGGTGAGATCTTCATTAGATATTTGTTTAAGTATACTCTTTGTCACTGCTAATGAAACACCCATATCAATTTCTACCACTGGTTTTCTACAGGCTGTCTTTGCAAGCATATCAACAGTGTCATGCCTTGAGATGCCAACATGTGATGGTATCCATAGGAATTTAATTTCAAATCTGTTTTCTTTAGCAGCTAAAACATTCATTCGAATATCACTGACTATTTTCTGGGTGTCACTACTATGTGCGTTCAATGCCAGGAGTGCACTCTGCGAGTCACAGTATATAAGTCCACTGCCTTTGTCTTTTAAAAATTCAGTGGCAAGGTATATGCCTGCAAGTTCGGTTTGAGTTGTACTTGCCCAGTCATTGGCGCGCTTCATTGCTGTATGTACGAGAGTAGATTGTTCAAATATATTACATGCGCATCCGGTACATCGTCCACCCTCTTCTACAGAGCCGTCGGTATAGCACCAAGGATTGCCGGGCTGTGGTGGGTATGTGGGCATGCGGGCCGCTCCAAGCAACAGCCTGGTGGACCAAACTCTCACAAGTCAAGCCTGGCCTCGGGCCGGCTTGGGGAGTAGAAGAACTCCCAGAACCCCATCAACCAGGTATCAACCAGACAGAGAGAGAGAGGTACCGAAAAGAATATTGCAATGTCTGATAAAAGGACTGACGTTCTGTAACTATTTTCTACTTACAGATTGATGACTGATAAAGATTAAGCCACACACAAGAGGTGGCACGGGCATGAATAGCCCGTAAGTTTCTATTTACATTTGCTTATCCTACATGTCAAGCTATAATAATAATAATAATAATAATAATAATAATAATAATAATAATAATAATAATAATAATAATTATTATTATTATTATTATTATTATTATTATTATTATTATTATTATTATGTTGTTGTTGTTGTTGATTTAAGGGCGACGACGATCATGGGATCGGAAGCGGCCCGGGGTACCCGTGAAGGTGAAACGGCGTACTCGTTCCATCTTTAGTCGCGAAGCCCGGAAAGGTGAAACGCCAAGCTCATTCGCGAAAATAGTGACGCCAATCACTGGAAGCTAATATGCCTCGCGGCAAAGAAACGCAGACAGGCCGATGATTGGGGAGCCCCAGGAGTCCCGCAGGGTGACGAGCACCGGCCCCGCCCCACAGAAAACACTGGGTAGCAAAACCAAAAACTCGGCCCCCAGCTAAAACGCAAAAGTCGTTCAGTGTCCTCCGGCAGAGCAGAAGCCGGCCGCCCACCATGGGTGAGGGCACACCAGGAGCCCACCATGGCTGAGGGCACACCAGGAGCCCACCATGGCTGAGGGCACACCAGGAGCCCACCATGGCTGAGGACACACCAGGAGCCCACCATGGCTGAGGACACACCAGGAGCCCACCATGGCTGAGGGCACACCAGGAGCCCACCATGGCTGAGGGCACACCAGGAGCCCACCATGGCTGAGGGCACACCAGGAGCCCACCATGGCTGAGGACACACCAGGAGCCCACCATGGCTGAGGACACACCAGGAGCCCACCATGGCTGAGGGCACACCAGGAGCCCACCATGGCTGAGGGCACACCAGGAGCCCACCATGGCTGAGGGCACACCAGGAGCCCACCATGGCTGAGGGCACACCAGGAGCCCACCATGGCTGAGGGCACACCAGGAGCCCACCATGGCTGAGGGCACACCAGGAGCCCACCATGGCTGAGGACACACCAGGAGCCCACCATGGCTGAGGGCACACCAGGAGCCCACCATGGCTGAGGACACACCAGGAGCCCACCATGGCTGAGGGCACACCAGGGGCCCACCATGGCTGAGGGCACACCAGGAGCCCACCATGGCTGAGGGCACACCATGACTGAGGACACACCAGGAGCCCACCATGGCTGAGGACACACCAGGAGCCCACCATGGCTGAGGACACACCAGGAGCCCACCATGGCTGAGGGCACACCAGGAGCCCACCATGGCTGAGGGCACACCAGGAGCCCACCATGGCTGAGGGCACACCAGGAGCCCACCATGGCTGAGGGCACACCATGACTGAGGACACACCAGGAGCCCACCATGGCTGAGGACACACCAGGAGCCCACCATGGCTGAGGACACACCAGGAGCCCACCATGGCTGAGGGCACACCAGGAGCCCACCATGGCTGAGGGCACACCAGGAGCCCACCATGGCTGAGGGCACACCAGGAGCCCACCATGGCTGAGGGCACACCAGGAGCCCACCATGGCTGAGGACACACCAGGAGCCCACCATGGCTGAGGGCACACCAGGAGCCCACCATGGCTGAGGACACACCAGGAGCCCACCATGGCTGAGGGCACGCCAGGGGCCCACCATGGCTGATGGCACACCAGGAGCCCACCATGGCTGAGGACACACCAGGAGCCCACCATGGCTGAGGGCACACCAGGAGCCCACCATGGCTGAGGGCACACCAGGAGCCCACCATGGCTGAGGGCACACCAGGAGCCCACCATGGCTGAGGACACACCAGGAGCCCACCATGGCTGAGGGCACACCAGGAGCCCACCATGGCTGAGGACACACCAGGAGCCCACCATGGCTGAGGGCACACCAGGAGCCCACCATGGCTGAGGGCACACCAGGAGCCCACCATGGCTGAGGACACACCAGGAGCCCACCATGGCTGAGGGCACACCAGGAGCCCACCATGGCTGAGGGCACACCAGGAGCCCACCATGGCTGAGGGCACACCAGGAGCCCACCACGCCCGAGGGCACACCAGGAGCCCACCATGGCTGAGGGCACACCAGGAGCCCACCATGGCTGAGGGCACACCAGGAGCCCACCATGGCTGAGGGCACACCAGGAGCCCACCATGGCTGAGGACACACCAGGAGCCCACCATGGCTGAGGACACACCAGGAGCCCACCATGGCTGAGGACACACCAGGAGCCCACCATGGCTGACACACCAGGAGCCCACCATGGCTGAGGGCACACCAGGAGCCCACCATGGCTGAGGGCACACCAGGAGCCCACCATGGCTGAGGGCACACCAGGAGCCCACCATGGCTGAGGGCACACCAGGAGCCCACCATGGCTGAGGGCACACCAGGAGCCCACCATGGCTGAGGGCACACCAGGAGCCCACCATGGCTGAGGACACACCAGGAGCCCACCATGGCTGAGGGCACACCAGGAGCCCACCATGGCTGAGGGCACACCAGGGGCCCACCATGGCTGAGGACACACCAGGAGCCCACCATGGCTGAGGGCACATCAGGAGCCCACCATGGCTGAGGGCACACCAGGAGCCCACCATGGCTGAGGGCACACCAGGAGCCCACCACGCCCGAGGACACACCAGGAGCCCACCATGGCTGAGGGCACACCAGGGGCCCACCACGGCCGAGGGCACACCAGGAGCCCACCATGGCTGAGGGCACATCAGGAGCCCACCATGGCTGAGGACACACCAGGAGCCCACCATGGCTGAGGGCACACCAGGAGCCCACCACGCCCGAGGACACACCAGGGGCCCACCATGGCTGAGGGCACATCAGGAGCCCACCACGCCCGAGGGCACACCAGGAGCCCACCACGCCCGAGGGCACATGAGGACCCACCAAGACCTATCAACTCGCAGCACCTCTCGGCCAAGCCGGCGCCGGACACCGTCCCCCGCCGGGAGAACCAGCCACAACACTCAAAAAAAAAATCTATCAACAATCCCGTGGCCAAGATGATATGTGCGCCAGGCGTCGTATAACTGGACCGTTGAATAGGGATGCCAAACGGCAGTAGCAAAGCCAAAATGTGAAAACAGAACGTGATCAAGCGGCTCCCAGGCGAAGGTGTCCAGACGTCCGCTTGTCGTCAAGGTTGAACCAGGAGTTGCCTTATTATTATTATTATTTATTTGCAAGAAGGTACAATGAAAACGGCTCTACTGAGTTGGACAAACCGGAAAACCATTTTCTATTTATGTTGCAAAGACAAACTAAACTAACCTAACCTTCCTAGGCCTAGGACACTATATCTGAGGACTAATATAGTACATATGTATGCTATATTAAGCCTAGGAATATTTAAGTTTATTTTTTAGCTTCATTTTTTCCGACTATAAAGTGAATAGTACAAAGTTCTACTATCTACTGATTTCAGGTGATTATATATAATACAGGTATTATGTTTATTACACGTGATTATACATATTACATATACAGATTACATGTATCTACTATCTACAGGTGATATTACATAGGATTGGTATTTTTACATTCAAGCAAAGCCACTAACACTCATAGCGTTTCGGGCAGGTCCTTAACTCTAACATATCAGCTAAGGTGAAATGGTTTTTATATCAACAAATAACAACACCATAAGTTGACAGAGGTGATTACACTGGTGAAGCTATGTCTTAAGTACTAATATTAGGGAAGTTGGCAGGACAAGACACAGTTTGAGTTTGAAGCACAAGGTAGGACATTATGAGGATGAAATTAGGTATTTTTTTATTTCACTTTTGAGCAGGGCATGGGTTGGATATTTTTTTTTTAATTCATCAGGGAGTGAGTTCCAAAGACTGGGCCCTTTTATTTGCATGGAATGTTTGCACAGATTTAGTCTGACTCTGCGGATAGCAAAGAGATATTTATTTCTGGTGTGATGCTCATGAGTTCTATTACATCTATCACGGAAAAGTTTCAGATCAAGATTAGCATTTAGGAACAAGGTTTTGTACATGTAGATAGCACAGGAGAATGTGTGGCGTGAGTGTTTGTTTAGCATGTTAAGGGACTTAAACAGAGGGGCTGTGTGTTGTCTGAAGACAGAGTTTGTTATCACCAAAACCTTCTTAAATTACAACATTATGGAGTCAGAGGTCACTCCCTGCAGTACCTAAAGTCTTATCTTACTGACAGGCTCCAATATGTTTCTGTGAATAATTCAATTTCTCCCACCCTACCCATCAACATTGGTGTTCCTCAGGGCAGCATACTTGGCCCTCTCCTCTTTCTCATCTACATTAATGACCTCCCAAATGCCTCCCAACATCTCAAACCAATTCTATATGCTGACGACACGACCTTCATTTACTCCAGTCCTGACCCTCTTGCTCTAAATGTCACAGTGAATACTGAGCTAAATAAAGTCCATCACTGGCTAACTGCCAACAAACTCACCCTCAATATTGACAAAACTTTCTATATTTTGTTTGACAATAAATCCTCAAATCAAATAAATTCAGGATTAACAATACCCAAATTTGTAACAAAGTAGATGGTAAATTCCTTGGCGTTCTCATTGATCACAAGCTGAATTTCCAGAGACACATTCTAAATATATCAAAAAAAGTTTTAAAAACTGTTGGCATTCTTTCTACGATCAGATATTATGTACCACGCCCTGCCCTGGTGACACTCTATTACCCTCTCATCTATCCATATCTCAACTATGGTATTTGTGCTTGGGATTCTACTACCCAAAATCTTTTACGTCCTCTAATTACTCAACACAAAGCTACTATTAGGACAATATTTAACTCTGGCCCCCAGACATCACTCGGTACCCTTACTCAAATCTCTGAATATGTTAGATATTAAGTCACTGCACATCCTCTCCTGTGTATTTGATATATATAAAACGCTGAACTGTAATGTCAATCCTGACCTTAAAATCTTCGTAGAAGGTTGTAACAGATCCCATGAGCACCACACCAGAAACAAATACCTATTTGATATTCCAAGAGTACGACTTAGTCAAACTAGAAATGCTTTACCTAATGGGTGCAAGTGACAAGGGACCTCGAATGTGGAACGACCTTCCCAATTATGTCAAAGGCTGTACCTCTCCCAACCAGTTTAAGATTATGCTTAGGGGTGCCA
>WNGS01136395.1:0-11935 GCA_020271785.1 Procambarus virginalis
CGCATACGAGCCAAAGTGACGTTCTTTTTAGAGACGGTTGAGTGTAAGTATTTAATATTTTTTTATGTGCATATCAATTCATTTTTGCCTGAGGCTGGGTTAATTCCTATTGCTCTTCATAACTCATTTAATTACTATTTACTACCTCATTTTCTTTTAACATTATCGATAAAGTAATATTTTAGTTATAATGTTAAGAAATGCTTATTGTTATAGATTCCTGAACGTTGTATGGAATATTTTATGTATTCTTATGTATTTTTTTATATATTATATGTATATACTGCTAAAATTAAGTATTTCTTCACTGCTAATATTTTAAATGAATGCTAATTTGATATCATAATTCCTTTTCTTTACGAAAAGGAGTGTATCGTTCCCTGATTAACATGATTGTCTTGACGATATAAGTAAGCCAGCGGTCCCCGATTCGTCTTGACAGTCTTTTTTAGTTTGATTTTGAAATTCAATAGTCTTTGCACTGACGGCTTCGGCGACTAAGCCGTTCCACTGGTTGTAGCCCTGTGGCGAAAAAAGCATCTCTGTTCTCTCTCCTATGATGAGAAAATTGTGGCTTGTCGAGCTAGAAAACGTTGCTCTTTAGTTTGTACGAACCTAGTTGTGCTTGCCGGTGGTTGAGCTCTGGCTCGTTGGTGTCTCTCTTCCGGTGGCGCTAGGTTCATCTCACGCATCATTTCCTCGTAACTCATGCCTCTTAGTTCTGGGACTTGCCTAGTGGCATACAGAATCTGAATTTTTCCCGGCTTCGTCTTGTGCTTGTCCAGGTCCGAGGCTCCATGCTGGGGATGCATACTCCTGGATTGGTCTTCCCTATGTGGTATACAAGGTTCTGAATGAATCTTTACACAGGTTCCTGAAGGCAGTTCTGATGTTAGCCAACCTTGCATACGCCGCACCTTATATTCTTTTTAGGTGGGCTTCGTGAGACACGTTTGTTGAGATATTAAGTGTTTGATCTTTCTCTGTCCTTTCATGAAGGGCATTATCTCCCATTCATTTTCCTGTATGTGGCCTCTAGTTTGCAGCGCCTGGTTTCGTTACCTTACATTTACTCGGGTTGAACTTTAGTAGCCGTTTGTTGGACCATTCATTGATTGAACTCTAAGGGACTCCACTGGTGACGCCTTGCCAGTCTCAGACCTCAACCCTCACAGTGCCTCTGTCTTCTGTTACTCACTGTAACAGTTCTATCTGCTTAAAACACTTTCCTGCTTTTATAACAAGCCGGGTCGTTATAAGTGGTTCTTACGGTTCCGCACTTTTAACTAGTATCCCAGTTAAAATAAAAAATATTTGTATAAAATCCATTTTTGCTTCGATTTTCTTGGGATAGTTTAGAAATGTTCGCCATAAAATGTGCGTTTTCTCTAATAACAGAAGAGCTTATTAAGAAAATGTCATGGCAGTGAATCTTCGTGGTAAAACTATTGCATTATTGACACGACGCGCATGATCGACGTACTTTTTATATTTGTTGCCGGTCGAACGCATTCTTATTTGATGGTTTATACTTATATTCTTATAGAACATTCTATTGCGAACACATTGGTACAAAAATTAAATGCGTACATCCAAAAATAATGTCAGGACAGTGAATTGAAATACACTTTTCGATGTCATTTCGGCGATATGGTACAAAATTGGTACAAAATTAAATGCGTACATCCAAAATAATGTCAGGACAGTGAATTGAAAATACACTTTTCGATGTCATTTTCGGCGATATGCCGCCGCGGGTAACACTTCAGCCACTTCCCACACTCTTGTGGGTCAGTTGCGACATTGATTCTATATTTATATGCATATGTCCGTATAGAGAATTTAATTGCGATTCCAATGATACCAAAATTAACGATGTAGGACAACTGTGGGCTTCACAACCATTACGAGAATGGAAACATTTTGTTGCTGTTTGGCGCTCTCGGCAAGTGATGTCAATAGTTTTTTATTGGTTGTTGATATGCCTTATGATTTGACGGCATTTTATACGTATGTTCTTATAGACAATTCTATTGCGAACACAGTGATACCAAATTTAAATACGTACGCCTACAATTAGTGTCAGGAGAGTAAATAGAATATACACTTTTCGGTCTCACCGCTTGGCTGCGCGAAACGCCCAGGGCACTTGGCTCAACTTTTTTTCTTAACCTCAGTGCGCGAAGTGCACTCCTTTATCCAATCGAGTAACTTCCCTTTCACTCCTGCCTGAATCTCTCGCTTTTGCACTACCCTCTTGTNTTATTTGACGGTTTATACTTATATTCTTATAGAACATTCTATTGCGAACACATTGGTACAAAAATTAAATGCGTACATCCAAAAATAATGTCAGGACAGTGAATTGAAAATACACTTTTCGATGTCATTTTCGGCGATATGCCGCCGCGGGTAACACTTCAGCCACTTCCCACACTCTTGTGGGTCAGTTGCGACATTGATTCTATATTTATATGCATATGTCCGTATAGAGAATTTAATTGCGATTCAGATGATACCAAAATTAACGATGTAGGACAACTGTGGGCTTCACAACCATTACGAGAATGGAAACATTTTGTTGCTGTTTGGCGCTCTCGGCAAGTGATGTCAATAGTTTTTTATTGGTTGTTGATATGCCTTATGAATTGACGGCATTTTATACGTATGTTCTTATAGACAATTCTATTGCGAACACAGTGATACTAAATTTAAATACGTACGCCTACAATTAGTGTCAGGAAATTAAAAAGAGTATACACTTTTCGGTCTCACCGCTTGGCTGCGCGAAGCGCCAGGGGCACATAGCACAACTTTTTTTGCTTAACCTCGGTGCGTTAAAGTGTTTAGTTGACAATATAAGACCCAATGCCTCCTTTTCTACCACTGAATAATTTTTCTGAGCTGCATTAAATTTTCTTGAATAATAATACACAGGATGTTCAATATTATCTAAACCAACTTGAATCAACACAGCCCCTATACCAACATCTGACGCATCAATATGTAATATGAAAGGTTTATCAAATTGGGGACTAGCAAGAACAGGTGATGTAGAGAATATGCCCTTTAGGTTCTGAAAAGCATTCTGACAATCTTGTGTCCACTGAAATTTTACATGCTTGCGTAATAAATTTGTCAAAGGAGCAGCCACTGTTGAAAATTTCTACAATAACGCCTATAGTATGCACACATACCAATAAACCGTTGGACTCCTTTTCTACTAGTTAACACTGGGTAGTCCACAATGGCTTGAATCTTATCTTGTAATGGAATAATCTTACCTTGTCCTACTTCATGTCCAAGATAGGTTATAGTACCTCTTGCCCAACTACACTTATTCAGATTTATGGTTAATTTTGCACTTTGCAACACTGTAAACAAATTCTTAAGACCTAAGAGATGATCTGACCAATTCTTACTGTATAAAACAATGTCATCAAGGTAGGCCCTACAATCTGGCACATCCTTGAGTAAGAAATTCATGAGTCTCTGAAAAGTAGCAGGTGCATTTCGCAGACCGAACGGCATCACATTAAATTCGTAAGCACCATCAGGTGTCACAAAAGCAGTAACCTCCCTCGCGTAATCAGTCAATGGTATTTGGTAATAGCCCTTCGACAAATCCAGTTTACATACATATTGAGCATGTCCAATTGATTCAATACATTCCTCTAACAGAGGTAAGGGAAAAACGTCCACAGTAGTGTGTTTGTTCAATTTCCGATAATCAACACACAATCTCCAGGTTCCTCCTGGTTTTGGCACTAATAAACACGGAGAGCTCCAAGTACTTTGACTTGGCCGAATGAAATTATGCTGGAGCAGATAGTCCACTTCTGCTTGTAGAATCTTCCTCTTTTCGGGATTCACTCGGTACAGATGTTGTCGAATGGGTGTGTTGTCCAGGAGCTGAATGTCGTGGGTGATGAGGTGGGTCTGAGTGGGAACCTCCCCAAACAGAGATGTATGGTTGTCCAGCAGAACCTGGAACTCATCACGTTGCTCCTCCTGTAAATGACATAGCATCTCCCTGCCATTGGAACTGGAACTGAGAAGTTGAATATTAACATCATTTCCCTCACTGCAATGATCCTCAGGTGTATACTCTTCCCGACTAAAACAAGTTACTACACCTGGTCCAACATAAGCTTTTAATCTGTTAATGTGCACAGTCATTTGGGGTTCTGAAAGATTAAAGTTAATTATTTTATATGTTAGGTCTCCCACCTTCTCTACCACTGGGTAGGGTCCTGCAAACTTATGGGACATGGAAGTCCCCCAACGAGGTTTCAACACCAACACCAAATCTCCGACAGCAAACGACCTGAGTTGAGCCTTGAACTTCTTGTCATATCGTAATTTCATGGCTTGTTGAGTTCTTCCCAGATGTTCTTTCGCCAACTCACGAGCCCGACACAACTTGTCCTTGACCTTACTCAAGTACAAATCACTCTGATGAACAGAGACATCTCCCAACAACTTTTCGTGGAGCATCTTAAGAGGACCTCTCACTTGGTGACCAAACACGAGTTCAAAAGGTGAACATCCCAAAGACTCTTGTAACCCTTCTCTCGCAGCAAACAACACGAAGGGGAGATTCTCATCCCAATTACGTGGATAAGTCTCTCCGGTTGTCCTCAACATTTGTTTTAAAGTCTGGTGGAAACGTTCAAGCCCACCTTGGCTTTGTGGATGATATGGACTAGACAATTTGTGCTGAATCCCTCGGGACTCGCAAAAAGTTCTGAAAACTTTAGAACAAAAGTTTCCCCCATTATCACTCTGAATAACCCTAGGCATCCCAAACAAAGAGAAAAGCGTTCAAGACACTTGATGAGATTATGAGCTTGGGTATTCCTTAGAGCATAAGCTTCTGGAAATCTAGTAGTCATACACATGAGAGTGAATAAAAACATGTTACCCGACTTAGTCTTAGGTAAAGGACCTACACAATCAATTACAACATGAGTAAATGGTTCATCAGGAACTACAATAGGTTGCAATGGTGCTCTAGGCACAGATTGATTAGGTTTTCCAACAAGTTGACAAGGTACACAGTTATGACAATATCTAACCACGTCTTTCTTTAACTTAGGCCAGAAAAAATATTTACATATCTTATGGTACATATTTGAGATACCTTGGTGACCTCCCATGGGGTCATCATGTGCAGCTTGCAAGATCTGCCTACGATAATCATTGGGGACAACGAGTTGGGTTCTAATCTCACAATCATCTGAAGAGGGAGTTCCCTTGGGTCTCCACCTTCTCATCAGAAGTCGATCCTGGAAAAAGAAACCCGTCCCTTCCTCCAATGCATCAACATTATCAGGTGCCTCAGAAATACACTTAATTAAACTAGGATCAGTAGTCTGTTCAACACTTAAGGGCAATGACTCAGACTCAGCAGCGAGCGGGCAAGAACCTAGTAGCTTGATCTCTTTTCCTGATTGATCAGAATAAAATGGAGCCATAGCTACTTCGGCCTCACTCTCGACAACTGGTTCACTGGAGACAAGCGGGCAAGGTACAGATAGTTCAGCCTCCTCACCTTCACTTTCCTTGTGGCTTAGGTTCGGCGGGGCTTCTACTACTGCCTCACTCTCATCATCCAGTCGAGTCATAAAAGAATCCTCAAGATCCACCTCCCACTCCTTTCCTGAAGGGTCCTGGTCTTGGGAACAGCAACCTCAGTGAAATCAGAATTACTCTCACCTGTTTTTCCCATTGATCTAGTTACCACACAAGCAGGGTAAATAATATCATCTGCCTCTGGTTTAGCTAATACATTCTGGGGATTGGTTAACATTATGGGACACTTGGGCCCTGCAACCTGTCGGTTGCCAAAATCATTACCTAATATAATGTCTACCCCAGGAATGGGCAGTTGCTTACTTACACCAACATTACACCATCCTGAAGTATATTTAGAATCAAGATTAATTTGCATTAAAGATACAGGTTGTACTCTACCGGCAATACCTTGGAGAAGTACAACTTCACCCAGATCTCGGGTGTCAACATCAGCAAGTACATTTGGGCAATAAGAGACTGTGAAGCTCCAGTATCACGGAGTAATTGAACAGTCTTATGGTTACCATTATTACATAATAATGTACCTGTGGAAATATATGGTTTAAAGTCAGCCATCCAATTGGGATTGACTGTAGTACATGAAGAATTAATATGTTGCAATCCTTTACTCATAATAAGACCAGTTGGCCGTAGTTCAGGATGCAAACTAAAACATGAAGTAATCACATGACCCCTTCTCTTACAATGTGTACAATGCTTGAAAGTGGGCACACTGGTAGAACCAACTGCAGGTTTATAATGAGCATTACTAGGCTTAGATGATCCTGGCAGTGGAGTAACAATCTTAGGGTTAGTAAGAGAAGAGTTCACGGGAGTAACTGGCGGACTAGGAGTGGGCTTATAATGATAAGGAGTTCTGTGAGCATTGTAATTTACTCTATGACTAGACTTAGGTGAAGTGGCCGTAAACTGGGCCTTAGTCAACAACTCATGCTCATCAGCGAGCTTTGACAGCTCATAAATGTCTGTTATATTCTTTTGTTCTGCCATAAAAGTAGACAATTTGTCTGGGAGACAAGACAATACTTCTTCCATGATAAGAAGATTCTTTAAAGCATCAAACTCTGTGACTGAAAGTGACTTTAACCATCTGTTGCAATATTTCGTCTTTTGACGAGTAAAATCAGCTATTGTCTGATCACTTACCCTCCTTAGGTTTCTAAATTTTTGCCTGTGTGCCTCTGGATTTAATTGATAAGCATTTAAGATGCTTTTCTTTACAAATTCATAATCAAAACTATGAGCGTCAGGTAGGGATGTAAAAACCTCCTGACTACGCCCCTTAAATTGAGACTGCATAATTGCTACCCATTGATCCCTTGGCCAGTTCATACTGATGGCAATCTTATTAAAATGTGCAAAGAAAACCTCAGGATCCTCCTCATTAAACTTGGGTAATTCTATATATTTACTCATCCTTATGGGATTATTATCATTATTAATTGAAACATTACTAGAATTTCCATGCCCAGCTGCCATACGCTGTGTTTCAAGCCTGATTAGTGTCAGCCATTTGTTGTTGAATCTCTAATTGTTCCTTCTTTGTTGCTTCTAGTTGCAACTCCATTAAAACTCTCTGGTTTTGTGCCGCAAGTTCTAAACGCCTAGTCTCAAGCTCCCTCTGCTGAGCTTCAGCCTCTAATAATTTTGTTGCCTTGCACATTCGTTGGCTTTTTCTTGAGCCTCAAGTTTAGCATACGTTACTTGTGCATCTAACTCAAGACGCCTTAAAGCAATTTGATCACTTGACTCTTCTCTAACTTCCTCCAGACATTCTTCTCCTAATTCTTGGTTCTCAACAAAATGTGTCACTATGACTCTCAGAATTTGTGCCTTAGTCATGCTATTTCTGGCGGTTAATTCTAGCTTATTGGCCATATTTACTAACGCAGACTTTGTTAGGTTTTTAATTCCCTCAAAGTTTGGTTGAGCCAACAACAACAACACTTGGTCCTCCATCGTGATTAACACTTGGCACTTGATTCACAACAATAATAATAAACACACTGGCACTGCACTTCACTTCACTGTAAAATTTTCACCACACTGAAAATTCGCTTGGCCTCACTGCACAAACAAAAGTTATAGGATGACTTACCTCAAAATCGTGAAACGTTGTTACTTGACACACAGGAAGGCTTGCATGGCACATGGAATAGTTATAGTAGAAAACACACAAGACACTGGTACCTAGGAAGGCAAGGTTAGATTAGCACAGTTAAGTTTAAGTGGGAATAATATTTCCCGCACAGGCCCCCATAACTATGTTACCAGATCGTTCGTCACGGCTCGTAACCCTGTACAGCATTAAGAACTTGTTGTCTAGGGACATGTTAGAATTGCTGTAATATAGAGCGGGTCACCAGTGTAACCACATGATTGGCACAAGCAAGAATAAAGTATTTATCCCTTAGGACTAAGAAATATACATATAAATTATATTATATATATTAACAATAATATTATACAATATTATATAAAAACAGATGGACAAGATCACTTATAAAAGCAAATTAAAGTATTGTCTCTCCTATAATATAAATGTATGTATGGCAAAACAAATATTAACAGACTTATCTCCCAAGTTGTTATCTCTCCTGTCCCGTGCGAGTTACTGACTACTTAAACTGCGGGAGTCAAAAACATTGCTTCTGCCCCGCGGAAAATTGCCAAACTAACATTATTTAATTAAACTTACATGGAGCAAAATAATGTGACAAGAGTAATCTTAAAGTAACTTAGTAAATGGTCAGAATAACATGCATAACAAAAATAATGTAATTAATAATACATGCAGTAATTAAAATAAAATAACAAAGGGAAATATTGGCAACGCTCCCCGCCACCAGGAACTAGAAGTTTCTCACGGAATGTTGCCCCCCAATGTTCAAACAATTACAGAATTCCCATCAGTGATTCCTACTGATGATCATAAATAAAACCACTTTCCCACGAAATCAACCGTGAACCAACAAAGAGATAATCGTTCCCACGGGTGGAAAAGTTAGGCCTAATTCAACATATAAATCAGGCAACACATATCTTACATACAAGTAAAGAATATTTAGATGTACATAAAATCAGATAAAACAAGGCATATATAGAAGTACAAATTAATGTAGAAGTACAAATTAAATGTATTTAATTACGTAGCTTATAGAGGTACGTAACAGTGTGGACCCTGTGTTGTGTGGACCCTGTGTTGTGTGGACCCTGTGTTGTGTGGACCCTGTGCTGTGTGGACCCTGTGTTGTGTGGACCCTGTGTTGTGTGGACCCTGTGTTGTGTGGACCCTGTGTTGTGTGGACCCTGTGCTGTGTGGACCCTGTGTTGTGTGGACCCTGTGTTGTGTGGACCCTGTGTTGTGTGGACCCTGTGCTGTGTGGACCCTGTGTTGTGTGGACCCTGTGTTGTGTGGACCCTGTGCTGTGTGGACCCTGTGCTGTGTGGACCCTGTGTTGTGTGGACCCTGTGTTGTGTGGACCCTGTGTTGTGTGGACCCTGTGTTGTGTGGACCCTGTGTTGTGTGGACCCTGTGTTGTGTGGACCCTGTGTTGTGTGGACCCTGTGTTGTGTGGACCCTGTGTTGTGTGGACCCTGTGTTGTGTGGACCCTGTGTTGTGTGGACCCTGTGTTGTGTGGACCCGGTGCTGTGTGGACCCGGTGCTGTGTTGACCCGGTGCTGTGTTGACCCGGTGCTGTGTTGACCCGGTGCTGTGTTGACCCGGTGCTGTGTTGACCCGGTGCTGTGTTGACCCGGTGCTGTGTTGACCCGGTGCTGTGTGGACCCTGTGCTGTGTGGACCCTGTGCTGTGTGGACCCTGTGCTGTGTGGACCCTGTGCTGTGTGGACCCTGTGCTGTGTGGACCCTGTGCTGTGTGGACCCTGTGCTGTGTGGACCCTGTGCTGTGTGGACCCTGTGCTGTGTGGACCCTGTGCTGTGTGGACCCTGTGCTGTGTGGACCCTGTGCTGTGTGGACCCTGTGTTGTGTGGACCCTGTGTTGTGTGGACCCTGTGTTGTGTACTCACCTAATTGTACTCACCTAATTGTGCTTGCGGGGGTTGAGCTTTGGCTCTTTGGTCCCGCCTCTCAACCGTCAATCAACTGGTGTACAGATTCCTGAGCCTACTGGGCTCTATCATATCTACATTTGAAACTGTGTATGGAGTCAGCCTCCACCACATCACTTCCGAGTGCATTCCATTTACTAACTACTCTGACACTGAAAAAGTTCTTCTAATGTCTCTGTGGCTGATTTGGGTACTCAGCTTCCACCTGTGTCCCCTTGTTCGCGTCCCTCCAGCGTTGAATAGTTCATCCTTGTTTACCCGGTCGATTCCCCTGAGGATTTTGGAGGTTGTGATCATGTCCCCCCTTACTCTTCTGTCTTCCAGTGTCGTAAGGTGCATTTCCCGCAACCTTTCCTCATAACTCGTGCCTCTTAGTTCTTGGACTAGTCTAGTTGCATACCTTTGGACTTTTTCCAGCTTCGTCTTGTGCTTGACAAGGTACGGGCTCCATGCTGGGGCCGCATACTCCAGGATTGGTCTTACATATGTTGTGTACAAAATTCTGAATGATTCCTTACATAGGTTCCTGAACGCTGTTCTGATGTTAGCCAGCCTCGCATATGCCGCAGACGTTATTCTTTTTATGTGGGCTTCAGGAGACAGGTTTGGTGTGATATCAAGTCCTAGATCTTTCTCTCTGTCTGTTTCATTAAGTACTTCATCTCCTATTCTGTATCCTGTGTCTGGCCTCCTTTTTCCACTGTCTAGTTTCATTACTTTGCATTTACTCGGGTTTACTCTGGTTGTGGGGACCCGGTGTTGTGTTGACTCGGTGCTGTGTGGACCCTGTGTAACAAGAGAACAGTACATAGTAGAACATGAAAAGCATATTAGAACATGAAGAGCCACAGGGGCGCGGCGCCAGGCAGTCGGCGCAACACAAAGGTAAAGTCACACCTGTGGTGAAGGTAACCAGGAGACAGGTCAACTCTGGTCAACGGTGACGTGGTCACGAGGTGGTCAGATACGATGCTGTCATGATAATCCACAGGGATTAACCCTCCACAGCTAATGCCAGACCTCACGTTCAGCTGGATAGAGGAGAGGACATCCAGAGGACAGAACAGTGGGAGAAGTGGCCGGGGCTGGAAGTGTGGTTGTGGCTCCAGGGAAGAACATCGTCTCAAGGTCACTTGTGAACAACCGGTATTAGTGAGTACGGCTCTCTTGTACTAAAGCACCTTAACATTCATTTATCTTTGCCTCTGTCTGGGAACATAGGTAGGAAGTGGCTATTTAAAATTATTAAATAGTCTTATTTTAAACTGTCAACCCAGTGTGTATTAATGGTTCCTGTCTTAGTGATATTGGGCTTACCGTCCCCTCTGACCCCTAGTGACTTAGTGCCTTTAATTATCCACTACTCCTCCCCTGTCAGTCCCTCAGTGAGGTGAGTCAATACTAAGAGTGTCCCGTCTTGCTCCCGTGTATTCTATAGTACACCTCAAGTGGTATCAAGATTATTGGAGTGACAAGCCAGGATCCTGACACCATTCATTTGTTCCTTACACCTGTCCCGGTAGGATATTATACCATCTACAAGTCCTACGGTTATCCCCTATTTCCTGTCCGGTAAACTCAGGATGGTGGCAACGTTATTTCTTATTTGGAAAGTCATATGAAAGCTCTAGTAGCTAATATTTCTCTCTCTCCCATGCTTGCTCTCGCTCTCCCTCACTCGCTCTCATTCTCCTGCGCTCTCACTCTCTCCCCCCTCTCGCTCACTTTCTCTCCATAGTCCCTCTCTCTCTCTCTCTCCCCCTCACTCTCCACCCACTCACCCTCAAGTTGCCTGCACATATCTCAGTCAATATTGAGTAATTGTTTAGTCTTCGTATGACAACCGAGTATTAATATATTACAACATCGGTAGAGCAGCAGTTATTACAATGGTGACAGTGGGATCCATTATTACAATGGTAGAAGTGGTGCTCTTATCTGGTGTTACAATGGGGGCAGCGGTGGGATGAACAGTTGCCCTTTGTTCATTTGCAATTAACACTGCAGTGCACCGGTCCATAAATACTCAACCACTCCTGCTGTTCACTGGACAGCCATGCAATTTTGCATTAGGTCTGCTTAACAGATTTACCATTAGTTATGGAGAATATTAGTTATCCTTCAGAAATCTTCAGCAAGATGAAGAATGCTCGGAGGATAGCAACTGAAGCATTAAAGGAGGCAAGGACACAGTACCCATTATTATGATAAGCAGGTACAACTATTAACAGTGAAGGAGGGAAGCCTCGTGATATGGTTGAATGA